>JAUKPT010001841.1:0-14341 GCA_032273505.1 Nanomia bijuga | reverse complement strand
ATAAGATTTTTTATATCAAATGAATCACAGAGATCACGAAAATGTGATTCTTTGATTTCACAGTTAAAATCTCCAAGTTTTATAAAATTGTCATAAGATGGCAAATGTTTGGTGAGAATTCTTTCTTTTAAGAGTCAATAGATGCCAATGAGGGTCTAACATGAATTATAAGCTCCCAAAACTAACCATTTTTTCTTTCCAACAGTCACCTCAGTAACAATCATTCAATTTCAGTTTGACGATTATTTAATTTGCATAGAATGTCATACCGAACATATAAAAGTAAACCACCACCATTTGCAGTTCGATCGAGTCTAAAGGGCGCTTAGAAACCATTCAAAATAAATTGGTTTTCAGCGAAAGTATTATCAATTTTGGTTTCAGACACAAGGAGAATATCAATTTTCTTCTTAAAAATATCATAGAGGGTTTCAAGTTTGTTTCGTATACTATTTATATTTAAATGGCTAAAGATAATTCTATCTTGATTTTTCATTATAAAAGATTGGAGTATAGAAGTAAGAGAAGTTTGGTCAGAAGTAGGAGTAAATTCCTTTGCATGGGGATTAAGCTTAAAACTTGATAAGCCAATGATAAAAAATATGTAAAAACATAAGACAAGAAACAGTAAAATGTGAATTTAAAACTCTGCTTGAAGGATGAAAAGAAGCAGCATACGAATTTAAAATAAAACATATATCATAATCTTCTTTGGACAAATTATCAAAAGAAGTATTATGATCATTCAAAAACTCATTATTGAAAAGATCTACATTTGAAACATTTGGCAAGTGGATTAAGTTTGTTTTTGATTTCAATTTTAGAGGAGCAACTTATTTTGAGAGCAATGTGAGGAGACTCGAGTAACCTACATACCATAGATGAAGACGCTTTAGTTTGTTTTTTGTGAGAAAATACAATTCCATGAAAACATGAAATATTTCTGCTAAAGACGCTTTACCAATGCTATGAGGTTACTGGCGAGTTGCCCGGAGCCCTTGGGTTTAGATGTAGAACTTTTTTGCCAAGACATGTCCCATCAATGTTATGGGACAGTACTAAAAGATCAAAATTATCATCTAAATATTGCGATACCAATAAAAGTTTCTTATTAAAATTTAAATTGTCAACTCTAAGAGTTGGTGTAAAAAAGAAAACATTAATATTCTTTTCCTCTATAAATTTTTTTAGATTAGTCAACTCATTTACAATTTGACCAGCATTTTTTGTAACAGAGTCATTTGTGCCACAATGGATTACAATATTGGTTGGATTTTTTTTCAATAGGGGTTTGACATAGTCGTATAGGTCGTGAATAACGCAACCAGGAAACAATCTTATTTTCAAATTGTGTCTTAAGTTTATATTCATCTAGCCCCTGTAGAATGGAATCTCCGATTACGAGGGTGGTACGAATTCGCCAAGGATAGGTTTGATTTGGAACTCTATATCTTGCAATAATTTCTTTTTGAGGAATATTTACTAGAGTAGCTTTAGCCTTTTCACGATTTTCGAATCCTGCTAAAGTCCCACAATGGATGATTCAGAAATGTCAGAGTAAAGTTTATCATTTGTATTATCTTCTAGAAAATCGTTGTACTTGATGTGATGGATTTGACGAATGTCTTAATTTGATTTTTTAAATTGTTTTTCTTAATTTTTTCCTCATAATGATTTAATTCTTTATTTATCTTGTATTTATTTATTTTGATTATTTTGTTTTGGTTGGAATTTTCGTGATATTCGTCTTTATTATTTATTTCGTCTTCGATACATTGATAATGTATTCATTGTCAGTTGGTCAATTTTGATTATTTCTTTTAGACTATTTGCAAATTTTCTGAAGTTGTTGATTAAATGCCATGGACAAGTTTTATATTTTCTTGAGATACATGTCATTGACACCAAATTCTGCTTGTTTACTAGTCTTCAATCAATTAATTATTTGTAAAAAGAGTATGCCCTTGTTATGAGATGAATTCATCCATGTACTAGTGAACATGAACTGTATACATGAACTTCTTTGCTTCACAGATGGAGCGTGGAAATATTAGTTAGTTTTGTTTGTTTGCAACCCAGAAGATGCACTCCTTACAGGCTGTTCCTTTTGCCTGTCTTATTGACTGTCTGTCTGAAATCATTGTTGCAAAGCGCTTTTTAATTTTTCTTATTATTAAGATTAGGTGGAAATTTTGGGTTTTATTAATCAATCCTGTTGTGATGGCCAAACAAGGAAGATGAAGAAAGCAGACATAAAATAAATAGAGAAGTTATAAAAGAAAATTGAGGTGATACATCAAAAGTCGTGGTCAATGTTTGATTACACAGTTTTATAATTCGAATTGTGAAGCAGACCACCATAAAGTATTTTCTAGTCTAAAATCCAATTATGACTTATTCCATCTGTATTATGTTACAGATTGCTAATGTAGAAAAGTAATTTAAAAAATTAAAAATCTAGTTTTTTCATTGTTTTTTATTTGTTCAAATTATTAGTTATTAACTAATTCACTGCCTTTTTGGCCAATTCTTAAAAATTTGACCACATTGACCACACAAGTAGTATTAGGTACAATTTTCATATATATTTGCTTGTCTTCTTTTATTTGCTGGTTTTATAAGACTTTCATCTTGCCTTGCTTCAGAAGAAATTAATTATTTTCTTCAGTTAGGAAGAGAAAAATACTTAAACTTCCTCTTCATATAAGGTTTTTCTGTATACCTTGTGAACTGCAGTATTTTCATAAAAACTTAATCTTTTGTCATGTTTCTATAGTAATGATTCGGTAGATTTTTCACGTTCAACTCAATTCATTTTGTGTCAGTTTGTTACTTATCACAATAAGATATTTATTTCTTCTATTCCCTATATGTACTTAATTTGTCACCATGATGTAATAACTTAAAAAAATTGGGTATGATAGTCCTATGAACATGTTTTCTAAAGGAAGTTCAACTGCAGTAAGAAATATTTTTATTAAAGAGATTACACAGTTAGATTTAGATTAAATTTCCTTGCTTTCCATTTATTTATTTTTCTTAAGTGATAGTTGTTTAAATAATTTCTTGACACTTAATTTGCTATTTGTCTTCCTGTGTAACATTTCTATTGAATGGAGTGATGTCTTGTTGAGCGCTTTGATAGCAGAGGTATTGTTATTTTTAGATAAATACTTGTAAATAAATCATATTCTTTCTTGTTTGTCACAATTGAAATGAAATCCATTTATAAATTTTTAAGTCTGAATTCACTGATCTCCAAGACACTGCATTGAACTGATTTACGTGAGAAAGTAAGGCCTGAAATAAAACAATTAGTTGAATTGGATTGTTTTCAAATATCTTGTCTCAACACTCAAGATTTCATGCTCACTGGTAACCACGAGGAGAAAACCACCTTAACTTCACTCCTCTTCTTGAAGTCAAAGGAAAAATTAACTTCAGGGCAGCTATTCCTGTATTCAGAACATCTATTATGCATACTAGTATCACACTTTTACAGAAATTCTTTGGGTGAGATTATAAAAATAATGAATTCAGATATATTTTTATGAACAATGGAATGAGAAACCATTTTCATATTTGTTTGAAAATGTAGAAGTATGAAGATTGTACCAAGAGATGAAAAAAGTGGCCAGGTGATAAGTTGTCCCAAGGTATAGTTAGGACTTTTGGTAGTTTTAAATGCAAGGCTCTGTTTCAACAGTTTTATCATGATGGTTAAGGATAATTTTCTGATAAGTTTGAATGATTTGAACTTTATTTCCTGAATGTATGTCATGCATCAGTTTCTATTGTTTTCTTTTAATTCTTAAATGGATTTGATGTTTAGAAATCTAACGATTTAATTAATCATAACGAAAGGAGCACAACAATTAAGAGCATAGGGAATACAAGAATGTACAAAATATTCACTTCTTACGTCATAGCTGTTCTATATTGATTGTAATTGCGTAGGCGTATTGTTTTTTCTGTGTTTTTTTATGAAATCAACCAAACAAAAAGATTCTAACTAAAACTATAATAGTATGAAATCAACAGACAAAAAATAATAATACATGATTTTATTACTGCTATTTAGTATGTTGTTTGCAAATATTGTCGTTGTTTACATAATTAATCTTTATTGTTGCTTAATTACATTTAAAATGTCCTTGATTCGCAGTAGATTAATTTGTTGACTGTCTTTCTCTATTAATCTTAGTTTTGGTAAAATTATGTTCCATGAAATTACACGCTAGTAAAACTACATTGCAATAGTAGTGGGCTATAAATAGGTGTTTTTCCAAATCATGACGAACCAGATATTTTTAGGTCCCTTCACATATATCTCGATAGGAATTAACAATAAAACCACACCTAGTGCCAGTAAAAAAATGTGCTGGGCCTATAAACATATCTACTCTCTAAATCCAGGTCTCCCCATTTTATCAGATAATTGTATGCGAACCTCAAGCTATTCATTGTTATATCTATGTTTTAAGGCTTCTATAGGTATTTCTTTGTTCTATATTGATGAAAGTGTTATTCTGGAAACTTTTACCACAAATATTGGGGGTTTTCAAGCTCACCACAGTGTAAAATCTGCCAAAATTTGCCCAATTTTTACTAAAAATACACTCAAATCCTGTTAAATACACGTATTTATTGTACATTATGAAGGCCTAAAGAAGCATCGAATGGTATTGGGTCGTCATATAAGGTTGTAATTTACTTCTCGGTACATAACGTAATTGTTTTGGGGGTATTTAGAGTAATGGGTGGAACATTGGTTAAAATATTCTAAAATTATTATTGAAAAAATGCTCAAAATTGATATAATTTACATAATGACTGGTATTTTTTTATCTGAAGACGAGATCATGGATAAACTTCAGAAAAAGGAGCCTCTGCTGCCAATTACTCAGATCGAAATTGAGGTTTGAAATTTGTTCCAAATCAACCAGTTGTACTCATGTGGGACTCAAAGAATAAGAAAAAATGGTACATCGATTTTTTTCTTGTTATGATCGTTGATGGATAACGATTCGAACATCTAGACCGGGAAGGAAAAACTGACACAAAGTGGATTCGCCCAGGGAAGGAGACGATATCCAAGATGCTGAGAAGCTTCTGTACCTATTTCTGTATCAAGAAATTGGATATTCCCCGGAGACAAGACAATATTCTTGCCTGACAATGTCGATGAAATTAAAAAGACCTTGTTTGTACAAAACTTTCATTGTAATTTCATATGTACGATTATGTTATTTTCCTAAGTTTTATTAATATGTTGCTTCGATACATTCAGTATACTAGGTTAATTGTCCTACTCCATAAACTAAAAAGGGCCCCAAATACCCCTAAAACGATTGAATAATGTATAGGGATGATGGTTTTCACCTTGTGTGACATGTCCTATAACCACTCAGCAACTGGATTAATCAAAGGGTTCATTAGAATTATGTTATGCTAAAATTAGAAAATGGCGCAAACCTGGATATAGAGGGTAGATACGTTTATAGGCCCAGCACATTTTTTAACTGGCACTAAGCAGGATTGTTAATTGTCAATTTCCCTTCAGATACATGTCAAGGGACCTAAACAAATCTGGTTCGTCATACACTGGCGAAACTTTCATTTTTTCCCATACTTTAGCCCATTCCTAATTGCAAAAGGGTTTCTTTCTAATATATTTGTTTCTTTCTTATATATTTGTTTTTTGTTGTTTTGTTGTGACCACCTCTTTCTCATATCAAATTATGAATGAACGACTGAACAGCCCTTGTAACTCGTTTCTTAATATACACTTGTCAAGTCCCTAAGGGTGTTAATGATGTTGTTGAGGGGCCAGTCACAATTAGAAATCACATTCAGATAACGTACTTTGGATGCTATTTTCAGGATACCCCCACCCCCTTTTGGTAACGAACTTAAAAAGAAATATGTTTTTTGTTTTTTGAGTTTTTGTGCGATGATGGAAACATCTTTTGCGAGAAGAATTTTAGAATTATTATTAATGAGGGTTTCCTTGCTGATATTTTGAGGGTGATCCTAAAGGTAAAATATCGGCACCTAAATGAAAATAATAACGTCCACAGGCTCGATTCCCCCTGCCCCAAAATGTCTGAAGTACATTATCTGGCCTGGATTTCTAATTGTGACTGACCCCTAGAAGAAATGCATGCATAATTTTTTTTTTTACATCAATTTTTTTATGTGTAAAAAACGACTATTATTTTTGAAAATGTGATGCTCAAATATTTCCTCCTCCTTTCTAGGGGGGGATTCGAATTTTCAAATTGACCTCTAGGGGGGTTGTGGTATGTCCTGATTTTGTAGGGTCGGGTTGCCATCTAGGGGTTGTAGGGGATCCTTTTGTAAGGGTGGGTATTGAGATTTTTACCTACATTCTAATAAATATTTTTTAGTTTTTTCAATTTTTCATTTTATTTTTATTTTTCATAAAAATTGATTATATATTCATTTAATGTAATTCATCTAGATTACATCAGCATAAGGAAGTCATTGCAAAGTAATACTTAGTTTTCAAATGTGATTTAATGTATAACTGCAAATTTCCAGCTCATAATATTCATTTTTTCTAGATTGGGCACATTTTGACCCGTTTTGACCCTTAAAGACCCCTAAATTAGGCCATTAACAACTACTTTTGTCAAATTTGTGTAACATTTATTTTCCAAACGCGATTTAATATATAACTGCAAGCTTCCAGCTCATAATATTAATTTTTTCTAGAAATGGGCATACTTTGATTCTAATGACCCCCGTTTTGACCCCAAGACCCCTTAATTGGACCATTGACGACTATTTTTCTCAAAATTGTGTAGCATTCAGTTTCCGGATATGATTTAATGTATAAATGTAATTCTTTAGTTTTTTTTTAGCTTGGTATATTGTGCAAAACAGTCATCTCCCCTCTATTTTAGGTGATTTCGGCCCCAAAATAGTCTGTTTAAATGCTCACATTATGGCAGTCTGAAATGTATTTCTGTACTTATTGAACACCACCCATCCAACCGTTTCAATTGGTAGTTTTCTTCACAAATAATAAATGTAATAGATAAAAGGTTCTAATTTTTCAGGCATGATGACTGCCATGCCTCCCAGGGGATCTATTTTTCGGTTTTTGATTTTTTTTTTTACTTTTGGGCCAGATAAAGGACATATCGAACTTAACTTAATTGAAGAAAAAAAGTGATTTCATCAATTCGTTCGAAAATGAGAGCATCGGTCTTCACCTTTTATACCGTGATATTGTAGTTTACTGTCTGTGATTCTAGGAGTCCATGGTTCACCATATCTTTTATGACCTTTTCCATGTTATTTGGTTTGCTTATTGGGGTTTTAATTCTGTCCATGAGAATGTTTGGGAAAGGTCATTAAAATTAAATAGGTTATCTGCAATTAATTGCCAGTAAAGATGATCAGTTATTTTCACATACTTTCTTTTCTATATTTTTCTTGATTATAAGAAGTATGCTTTTTTAACATTGCTTCTTTGAATGTCATGGTAAACAAACAGCTCAGTTTGTGAATGTTTTTCTTTTAGGACACACGAATATGGGTTCCAGACGAAAAGGACGTTTGGATAGGTGGTCGCCTGATAGAAGACCTTGCAGATGATCAGTTGGAGATCGAATTAGACGATGGGAGAGTAAGTACACTTATTTGATGTCAGATTTAATGTCAAGTTCTATTTTCTTACCTTAACATCATGTACTTTATTCTAAATTGTCACTGTTATTGTTGAAATCAAGAGCATATTAACCAGAAGAAATATATGATTCATTTATTATCGAAATAATTCTCTTTCTCTAAGGAAGTTGTTCTTGACCTCAAAGTGAGTAACTATCAGCTTCCTCCATTGCGTAATCCTGATATCCTTGTTGGTGCAAATGATTTAACAACGCTTAGTTATTTACATGAACCTGCTGGTAAGCTGTTTATTTTAATCCGAAATGTTATTCAGTTGTTTTTGAGTTGTATTTATTTTCCCTGTATAAATTTTATGAAATGTTTTATGGAAATCTGTATGTCCTCAGAGTTGAATTGAATCTATCAACAGTAACAGCAGGGACAGTCAAAACAAGAGTGTATTTCATTTATCAAATGGATAATGAACTTCAGTTATACAGAAATTTTCTATACTTATGATACACTTAAATAACCATAATGTTTTAGCTAGATTGTTTTAAGATGAATAACATGTACTTCCATAAGACACCTTCAACTAATGTGTTTTCAACTATTGTTTCCATATTTTGACATACACTTCCTTGATGAATTAGTTTCGTGTTATTACAAAATAAATTGTATTTCCTACTATCTTACTTCATCATCAACCATGATAAAGGGGATGGTTGAATACATATTTTTTTCACTAAACTTTAGAGCAGCATATTAAGTTTTAATCCCCATACCTTTTGTTTTTTCTGAAAATGTGTCTATTTATTTATTTTTTATTTGAAGGAGCATGGAAGCAAATGGTACAAATCTATGTCATGCTGCAGAAGTCCTTTATCTGTTATTGTAACCCCAATATATTTTTATTTTTCTCGATATTTTAGCGAGTCAGAATCTAACTTAAGGTGGCATGTTCTGTCATCATCGATTTACACTGAGAACTAAAGTATCATATGCATGTAAAAATGAGTAGATCATACAGGATCGGCTCAACAATACACTTCCTTTTTAAATTTTTGACAAGATCATCCATGAAGATTATAAAAAAAATCATCGAAGAAGGATCACCTTGCTTTATACCTGTGTACATTTCTTTTATTTCTGGCAGCTCTCGAAACCCATTCAGTACACATCTTGCATCCATATACATTGCTCTAATAGCATTTAAAATCACACTATGAATACCCAATTTTATTAGTTGTTTTAATAGTAGGTACCTTGATACACGGTCAAATGCCTTTGACAGGTCAACGAAGCTTATATATGTTGATACCATGTTGATTCATTATCCTTTATTAATTTATTTAGTATATTCCGTTCCGTAATTTATTCTAATTGTTAATACGCATGCGTTATAAAAACGCCTTATAGGATTTTCCCAATTATTATCATTTACTAATACACCGTTGTACACTTCATACCTTTCTTATTTATGGTCCCTGTTGATGTCTTAAGTCTTCCTATCTTCCTAGGGTCCAACTTCCTCTCCCCCATTTTGATGCAATTTTTACTCTCTTTTTGCATATTTTCGTAAATATCTCGATAACTAGAATTTTCCTTGAGATGACGATTAATATGGTTATAGGGCTAAATTGCATCAAAAAATCAAAAAAATTGTAAGCGTCGTTATTGAGAAATATGGTGCCAAAGTTTTGATTTTTCGGTATTTTTGAGCAAATATTGTTGGTTTAACAGTCCAAAATATTTTTCAAAAATGTCTATACACTTGCATGTGACTTTATTAAACAAATCACCTACATATTTTGAATAAGAATTTATAATATTCATATTCAATATTTTGCCAAAAACGGGTGTACGGAAACAAAACCTTCAAATTATTCAAAAAATTTCGTTACTTTTTCAGCCATAGTACCGTAACGGTAGCTCTAAAGAAGTTCTTATTTGGCATGGAAATAGTTCTTTCTATACTGAATCGATCTAAAGAGTCTCCATCTTAACCAAAACGAACAGAACAGGTCGAAAAATGTCTTTGAAGTTGGCCAGGTAGTGAAATTTCAGTATTTCGGACACTGTCCGGACCATCTATCTCGAGAACCAGAAATTTTCCGGACATGCGGTTTTTTGCAGCATGTGTGGGACAATTAGAGCTACATTATATAAAAAAATTATCAAAATCGTTAGACTAGTTTTTGAGAAAATGTTCAAAAACCACTTAACTAAAAAAACAAACAATTACACTTTTCGGACATTTTTGACCGACTAAATGAAAGTACTTTTAGCTATGCTGAATCGATCTTGATATTTGAACACGAGCAGATCTGTCCTAAAACTGGCATCGAAGCAGTAGCACTTTTTCGGACAACTTGTCACATTTTCCGGACGCCATATCTCGTGAACCAGAATTAGGTCTATATCTCTGTCTCTGTAAGTTAGTTTTAATTTACGATCTAGAATTGTATGCAAAATATCCTTATAGCCGTTTTCGAGAAAAATTTACATTAAAAAAATTGTTTCCAGAATAACGCTCAACTAAAATTGAGAATAAATTTAAAAAAAATTTCAATAAACAAAAAAAAAATGAGGCAAAAATCAAAAAACCCGACCCCTTGCCCGTCAAAAAATTGTCCGGTCGGTGTTGGTAAAATTTGGTTCGTGTCGTATGTGAGAGGGGGTGGGGGGGGGGCTATCTATCCTTACAAAATCAATGATTTGGGAGGCTGTTGTGAAACACAAAAATTGACCATATTTCTTTGCAGCATTACTAAAATACTTTATCAAGGTAGTGGCCTGTAAAGAATGAAAACCTCAAAAATATCAAGTAAATTCATTTCACTTTCTTTTTACAGATATACAGACATACATTATATAGAAATTCTAAAATTCAATAATCCTAAATATCATAAAAACAGATTGAATCTTGTCAGTTAATGCAATAAAATTACTTTTTTTTATAAAAAAATATCATCTTTGAATGTACAAAGGTCTGTAATGTGACAATAAAATAAATAATAAAGTAATAAAGCAAACCCTTATTTTCCACTGTTCAATCTATATTTTAAATCTTAAAACCAATACTGCAATAAAAGCCTGCTTTAGAAACCCTCAAGTCGTCAACAATGCTATTATTTAAATGGAGAGGAGATACAAACCTTCTAACCATTTTAAGAAAAATGATTTCAATATAGAATCATGAATTAATGGTCAATAGAATTGAATCAAGTAATTAATTTTGAAACCTTGAATACACTTGATTCAGCTTCAATGTTAAAAATCTTCCTTTATAATGCGTAAGTACAATACTGGGGCCTTAAAGAAAGTGCATTTTCACAATTTAAGGATATCAATGGGACACTTTGATACTTTAAATCTAATTTAGATCCTTTTTTCTAGAAAAACAGTAGCAGAGTAATAGAGATTTTTTTGAGTTATCTTATAAATTTTACAAAGACCATTGTATTGATTTTGAGAAATTTTGCAAATAGGTAAAATAGATATATCATAGTGGGTGTCACCCCCTTCCTAAACCAGCCCCCTCCCTTCTTAGTATCCCCCTTTCTACGGAGCCCTCATCCCCCAGCAATTCGTAATGTTTTATTCTCATATTGTACCACTGTGAAGATTCCGCTTTTTTAGTATTTTCTGATTTTCCTCATTTCAACAAACTAAAAATAGACTAAAAGTTGATAAGTAAAAGATACAAGAGAATTATCACACTAATTAGAAGTAATCTATAGTTTGAATTTAGAAATTGAAAATTTTAGACATGTGACATCCCCCTTCCTAAACTAGTCCCCCCTTCTTGGAATCCCCCTTTCCTACAGCATATTTGCCAGCCACCCCCTCCTTGCTGTTTTTGGAAGATGTCAGCCCCCCCTTCAAAAAGGGAGGGGTACCTGCTATGTATACATCTTGAAAATGCAAAAGTCATACTCTAAGTGAAGGTTCATCCAAGTGGCAGATGAGGAGCTGTCATTTTGTATGACTACGCACCATTGGGAGGAGAGGCCAGCATTTTTCTATCAGGTGACATCATCATGACTGATAGCATATAACAGCTTAAAAATGTCCACATACATGTTATGTGACAACATGCAAGACTGTGCATGACTAATGAAGCACAGCTTCCCACAGCACTAACAGCATTGTTTTTCTGTTGTTGTTTTTTCCTTTTTTGGAAGGGGTGGGGGAGGGGAGGGGAATTTAAAATTATCAGCTTATACATTAGAGATAAGTTAATTGCTGAATGACTTCTCATGTCTGCCTACTCTCTGATGCATAAGCTGATAATATGCTGATGTTATGATCTGAAGTTATCAGTTATTGACCAAAGTTTTATCAATAACATCAGATCATAAGATCTCATCTTTATATGTCTTTCTTCTTCTACTTTAATCAGAAAAAAAATTACAAAGTTTACAAGGAGGTAAACTCTGATGGGGGAAATTATCAAATCATGATCCAAATATCTTCCTTACTTGTTATTAAACATATTGTCACCTTAAAAACCTTTTTTAAATCAATTAATTGTTCATGTCTATGTTTTTTTAATAGATATTTTGACAAAATATCTTAAAGGAAAATGTGATGAACACATAACATGCATAAAAAACATTTTAAAATCAAAACATACTACTACTACTAGACAAATTAATCTTATTAAAGTTCTTACTCAAGTGCTGTAAACCATTTTGTAATCTAGGCATATTTATCATCTTCCTTTGATGAAAATGGACTACGCTCAATAAGGTATTCAGCAATTCCAAAAAAGTACACCATTTGAGCAATACCAAATAATGGTGCTACTACTACCATACGAGGCACTGCTCCTTTGAAGAAAGCTGGAATACCTTCATTTTTAAATATTTTCGTTGCACAATCAACAAATCCATTGTACACTGGCTCACCTTCAGCTCTCTTGATAACTTGAAGTCTTGTTTTGATAACATCCAAAGGAGTGACACAACCAGCTGCAAACATTCCAGCAAATAAGCCACATCCTAAGGAATGGTAAAATTGTGGTGGTTTACCGTCAGCACTATATCCTTTCGAATTCAAATATGCAAATAGTGGAAAATAAATACATGAAAAGGGAACATCTCTAATGATTGTTGCACCAGTTCCTCTGTAGATACCTTGAATACCTTTCTCACGAATAAGTCCTATTGCAATAGACACTGCACTTGGGGCACTGCCACCTTTACTTCCAGAAACTTGAAGTTGAATTTTCAACAGTTCCATAGGTGTTGTGACAATGACCTGACATAATCCTGCAAATGCACCGGCTAAAGTTTCGAGATGCAATGGTAAAAATGAACCTTGTTTTGAACCAAAGTATTGGCGCGTTTGGTCATTAACTGCAAGCTTTATCGCCTTTTCAGGATTAACTAACACTAAATTGACACCCAATCCTTTGTACAATCCACGAATACCTTCAGTCTTTCCAACCAAATACATGCAATGAAAAACATTTTTATACATCCGTGTAACATTTTCACCAACTAATGACACAGTTCTTTGATTCTGGATTCTAGTTTTGGCAAGATCTAGTGGAAATATACAACAAGTACCAACTGATCCAGCAATGGCACCATTTAATAACTTTGCTCCAAAGCTGGTGGGTGGTTTCGTACTCTTTTGATTACTCATTTTTACCTAAATGTAATCACCAAACTAGCGTAAACAAATAAACAGCCGAAAGAAAACTTCCGAGTTTTTATGTTTATATTATATGTAGTGTATCAACTCAAGCTTCAACGTTGTTTGATTATGTATATTGCAGATAATATCAGTTGTATTTACCAGGCTTAAATTCTATAATTTGATCTATGTAACATTATCCCTGCTATTTCAAAATACGGAAAGTAAATGAATAATGAAAGGTAAACAAAGTGCTGGTGCAGTTGTAGACGATTAAATTGCTGTCACGATCGAAGCTTGTCGACGTCGTGAAACCAATTATTAAGTTTTTTCTTTTAATTTGTAATTTGAATCAAATCTCTATGGTTTGACGTTCCTGTGTGACATTTTCGCAAGCTCCGACCACAATTACAACATATTTCTCTACCGAATGGAACCCACGTGATTACTTTATTTTGTGACGTTAAACGTCTCTCGCCAAATGTGTAAACAAACCATTTTTGGTTTGTTTTGTTTTGGTTTTGGGGCTCCTCGCTCAACTGGGCTGCAATTTTTAAGTCAATCAATGTTTTATGATTTTCTGAAAAGCTAAAAACATAATTTCCTAGAATCCACTTCTTGGTTGTCTACTATCTCGATAAATAATGTTTTTGGTAGTAATCACACTCCTTCGATATACCCTTTAAACTAATATCTTTAACACTTGTCAATTTATAATAACAATTCGCAGTACAAGAAAGAAAGACGTAACAACATCATTACCGGCTCTGAAAGAACGTGTATATATTTCTATCAAATTCATACATACAAATAAAAATCTTCTCTTTTTCTTGTTAGTGTTTTTTACTCATTATTACTACTAATAATATTTGACCGTTTCGCGTTGCCACCGAGTTCTCTTATGAGGTCGGGGGTTTCGCTTGATCGGTTTCGAATTAATTTTTACATTAACCCTGGACCATACACTAACCTTGGTTTTGTGACTGGGGTCGTGACTCCCAATACCGGCACTATATTACCACCTGTCTCTGAAGAGAGGAAGGTGTACCACTTAATC
>JAUKPT010001840.1:0-14342 GCA_032273505.1 Nanomia bijuga | reverse complement strand
ACTAACTAGAAACAAAGTTTTGTGCCAAATTTTAGCACATCACGATGATTTTTACGGAAATAAAACAGGAGGGGGGAGAGTTTTTACCCCCCCCCCTGCTAAACGAACGTACATAAAAAAGCCCGCTAAATATAGGGTTAATCGTACTTATGTGTGTTGAAGATGAAAACTTATATGTACCTCTCATATTTACCTCAAATTTCATAACTTATCTCTTTATCATGACCTGTGTGGTCACGCAAATGGAAAGAAATGATGCAAATGGATGTTTTAAATGTCTCTTTGTCCAGGTAGAACATATCAAAGATGCTCAAATATTTTGAATAAAAGCATCAGAATATAAGCATATAACCACCACCAACATTTTTTTTCACCATGCGAATCATGTATATTCAAGAAGAAAAAAATTATATACTAGAAGAAAAACAATGTCCATTGTTTCATTATATATACAAATAAAAAAAATTATTGTGCAAATAAAAATGTAATATTTAAGGGTGAAACTCCTCATTAAGAGTTTATCATCTTTAACTATGGGTTTTGTTCGTCGGGAATAAGTCATTTCCATTTTTGACTCTATTTTCTAACGTACTATCTAGGTCAGCAGTTTAAAGCCGAAGTAGATACTTCAAAGGGATTAATTGGAGGGATTAATTCAGCGGTGATTAAATTTCACGGAAAAAATTGCTGCGAAATCCGTGAAATTTAAAGGATTATATAAAGCCAAACTGCTTTTATCTGTTTTTTCGACTTTTTGGTCATTTCTTTGGGCTATTTTTGGTCATCTCTTTGGACTGTTTTTTGATAATTGCTTAAAACTTTCCCCGAAAATTAATCCACGCGAAAATTAATCTCTTTGAAGTATTTAGGCCAGTTTCCAAGTATGTCTTCTAAAGCTTTTAGTATAAGGTCCGACACTCGAAACTGCGATATCACAATATCAAATCATAAACCGTCAGACATAAGCTGAAGAACACAACTAAATCAGTAAAAGTGCAAACACCCCCGGATGATGAGCTGTGCGGGTTTTTGGGCATTTCTTTATACCCGACGCAGTGCCAGCAATTGAAGACATTCGTTGGATCGTACTTCTTCTTGAGGTTTTTTAAGCGTGCCAGGTTGCTCCCCCAAAACGAATCCTCCCAATTAGTCTCATTCTTTGCTGCATGGTTAAAGCCTGCGGCCGAATCAGTTTTCACCTCCTTTCTCAGCATCTCTATCATGTTTTCACTGAACACAATCATTTCCCAGAGAGCTTTGCGCATGGCAGGATGCACAGCTGTATCGGTATCATCTACGTTCATCATTTCTCCACCTAAATTTAAATTCAAATTCATGTATTTCGGCGAAATCACGTGTCGTTATTTTGTTTACATTTTACATTGATGGTTATAGTAACAAAATGAGCATTAGAATAAATGCCTTTGAACAATTTAATGTCGTAAAAGTTTCTGAATGCATGTTTATATTAAAAAGAAAGATTTCAAACACATGGATAATACTATCCAATCAATTTTTAGAATTGCAATATTTACTATTACTAGACTTCTACGCAATGCTCATTATTCTATACTACATCGATTTTTGCCGGAGCACAAAAAAATCACGACCCCTCCTTTGTTCCGG
This sequence comes from Nanomia bijuga, assembly GCA_032273505.1. NCBI lineage: Eukaryota > Metazoa > Cnidaria > Hydrozoa > Siphonophorae > Agalmatidae > Nanomia > Nanomia bijuga. The sequence continues at coordinate 12,716 of JAUKPT010001840.1, read as the reverse complement.
CCCTCAAGAAAAATGTTCGGAAAAATGTTCAGAAAATTGGATTAAGCATGAAAAGTAGATGAAAAAAAGGGATGGATTTTTATACTGGGATGGGCTGGAGCACAATCGATGTATCATGCTATAATGAACATCTCTACCAATTTCCATCACGCCATCCTAATTTGAAGTATATTTCGACTAATAAGCCCCATACTAATGGAAACGCATGAAATCCGTATACAAGTATCTGAACATATAGATATTTAAACAGGAGTCAATCAGATAACCAAGACGTTCAGCCGGCATACAACGAGAGACAGGCAAGTTAAAAAAAATATTTGACACTTTGAGGAAAAAAACTCAAACAAATCCCCAAATCCACAAAAAAATCCCCAAATTCCAAAAATCATTGACAAGATTTTTGAATCTGTTTTCCCCTTGGCATACAACGTGCGAAGTAATTCCAGGAAGTTTTTCGTCAAGAACGAGTACTGAACTACCTCCCCCCCATTTTACTCACTTTTCCAAATATGTTCTGATCTTATTTTCAATAAATTGTTAAACTAGGGTCCACATTAATCATTAATTGCAACTCGAAAGCATATCAATATCTTAAATAATCCATTTGGGAATATCTGTCTTTCATGTGATGCCTTTACCTATTTCTGTCCTTCGTGTGTATTTTACATGATACATCATTTATGGTTGGTGTAACACCCCCCACTTTTTATCCAGTTGTCGGATTTTAATCAAACTGTCGGATTTTTGGCTATTGGTGTCGGACTTTTTGCTTATGTCATCGTAATTTGGACTCATTTTTTCGGATTTTTAGCTTAAATTGTCGGATTTTTGGCCACCTCTGTCGGATATTTTTCAAAAGCAGTCGGCTCTTGAGTCAGTTTTTACATAAGTGTCTTTTTTCACGATAAAAAATTTCGGATTTCGGATTTCGATTCGTTTGTACACCCCCCACTTGTCATCCCTTCGCGACGCCACTGCCGGCAGAAGAAGGTTTTAACATTGAAATAAGTACCACAACAAGCCATAAAAGTAAAATCCCGCATCCCACACCCGCCTTATGATTTAGACCCGCACCCACCTTATGAGTTAAACCCGCTAAACTACATATTAATTTTACTTGGCCTGTATGAAAACAAACATAATAAAACAAACAAACCTAAAATGTAGTTAAAAGTGTAGAAGCCATTATTCACCATCCATTTTAACATACTTTTAGCTGCAGCTGGATCGTTGACGACAAAAGATTTTGGAACCAATCGACTTGCTATAAAGAACTCTATTTGACCCGTTTTATCCGTTGTTGCCCATTTACCTCCCCTTTGATTGTAATAGCTGTCATGAGAGGACACTGTGAATGTAATTTTTCTTTGATCTTCAGAACTTTTAGATTTAATCCACGCATTGACGTCATTGATGAAAGTTTTATCAGCGTCTTCACGACTCCCTTGAAAATACATCACAAAAGTGTTTAATGTCCAATAGCCACCCCATCGGTTATCCAAATGCGGCGATCTATCGACCCAAGAAAGGAATATGTCAGCAAGTGTGGCCATGGATATACAACAATATCATCGACTGAAAAATACGTGTAAACGATATTCGTGACAGGATGGAGTTTGTATAAAGCAGAAATAACAATTCCAAAAGTCCCACCACCTCCGCCACGAAGAGCCCAAAATAAATCGGAATACGCGTTGCATCTATCGGCCGTTACTTTACTCCCGTCAGAGAGAACCACTTCTAATTGCAGCACGTTATCGATTCCAAGTCCTAAGTTACGGGAGAGAGCTGATTGGCCACCTCCCATTAACCAACCACCGGCTGCGGAAACAGAAAGCCCACCCCCACCAACGATATGGTATTTATCGCCAACTGCGTCATAAGCTTCTTTCCACGTTTGACCACCGCCAATTTTAAGTACAGTCGGAACTGTGGCCGTATTACAAGAATCTTTAAAATTATTCTGAATCTGTCCGTATTTGGTGAATCTATGCATCCAAATCATGAGCGTCCCATATCCCGTACTCGATCCGGAATACGAATGCCCTGAAGTTTTAACGGTGACAGCAATGTTATGGTTTCTCGCAAAATCGAGCGCTTTTTTGATATCACCATAATTGTGCGCTTCTACGCTGTAGTAAGGAATATTCCAGGCGGCAGACACTTGACAAAATGCTTTCGAGCAGTCATGATATTGCATACACATGCCATGCGCAGTTTGCTCGATTTTAAATGCGTCATCTTCCATAGCATAACATTCATCGTAATTATTTGGGTCGAGGTAATGTAATTTTCCAGTCAAAGTGTTACCCAGTGTGCCCCATTGTTCCTTTTTAGGCCAGCAGCCTGTAGCGTTGCCATGAGTAGGGTGGTATGGAACACAGTAGTTTGTTATTGTTGTTGCATACACTGCCATGTCATTTAATAAGAGGTGGAAAATGGAGGCGGCTAAACCAGCCAGTAGCATTTTTGTTTATTTATTCTTGTTATTGTTGTCTAGCTGAAGAGAAAAAAAATTGCGATGAATGGTGACAGGACAATCCTCCTGGACAATTCCCAGAACAATTCCCCCATCGATTTGACAGATATCTGAGGTGATACAGCTCAGAAATCGATTTTTATTTTGTTATTATTAATCAAAGAATAATCATTTGTTCAGAAATTTTATTGCTATTTCAACCCCGAAACCAGAACGCTTTTATTGGTGGGGTTGACGAGCGAAGCGAGTCAGAAGCGAGCTAAGCGAGCGATACAAGCGTAGCGAGTGTTTAGGAGCTGGGGGGAGGGGGGTGCGTAGCCCCGGAAAAGTATGAAAATTGGAACTTTTAAACCCTTAAAATGGCTTGTTTTTGCCATATTTCTACAGTCAAACAAACAATTAATTAAAATTATTGAAGAAGTATGTTAAAAACGGCTGCTGGATACACAAATTCTGGGTTATTACTGAACAACATTAAATCACTTCAGATCACACTGGTCAATATTCTGGCCAGATTTGCCCAGACCCAGGGAGGAAAATACAGCTCTCTAGAAAAAGTGGGGAAGGAAACAGCTCCTGGGTGCTGTGAAAATTGTAAAATTTATGAAAAAGGCTGAGAAGAATACTCATTTTTAGTGTGACAGGTGAAAAATTGAAGTAGAGAGGAGGGAAAACATCTTCCTTGGCCAGAATATTGACCAGCGCTAACTAATGAATTGAATTGAATTTACTAATGATTAGGCTGGCTGGTTCCATCATGAGAAAAAATATTGATTGAATTAAAGAGAAAGTGAAAAGCATGTTAAGGCCTTGTTTGAAGAATCTTAAGGAGAAACAAAATGAAATCGAAAAAGAGGTAAATATTCAAAGATCAACAACTTCCTTAATTGAAATTTCTCAAAAATAGAGTAAAAAATTGACAAAGCACATGAATACATGTGAAAAATCCTGAGAAAAAAATTGTCTACCAAAATAAAAAGAATTTAAACTAATGAACTGAATAAATGCATAAATGAGTAAAATTGAAATAACAAGAAAACGTCTCCACATGATAAGGCCTGATTCCATCATCACTCATGAGAAAATATGGAATGAACTAAATTGATGGAGACATGACAAGACCTTGTTTCAAAAATCTCTGGAAAGAAATAGTTTGAACAAAAAGAACTGATGAGTTGAATTTAATTTAATAGAAATGCACATGATTACACCTGGTGCCATCACTCATGAGAAGAGAATCAAATTAAATTGATGGAGACATGTAAAAACTTGTTTTTAAGAATTTTAAGGAAAGAATATGGGAAGAGAAGACAACTTAACGTGATATGTTTGCATGATAGATATTTTAAGCATACAGAAGACCTATTTCAAATTGTTAAAAAGAACCAAATATATTATTAACAGCAGGGATGGGCTACAAAGCAATTGTGTGTTACAGGAATAAAAGTTTGATTATCTAAAAATAGGGGCAAAGAGTCAGTATATGAATAGATGAATTTGCCTCCTCGTCCACCTCTCTTCTCAACAACTTCACTCAAAATATATGAGAATAAGATGTTGAATTGCTGATAATAGACAATTTATCCCTATTTCGGTTGGGCTAATTTGACAATATCTCAGGTATTTGAAGACAATAAGTTTATATACCAGGCGAGTCAAAGGCTTTGACAACAGATTACACCATGTTTTAATAACTTATTTTTGAAAACCCTTTTTCATTATGTAGAGGAAAGCCTGACTTAAATTTCAGTGTATGATTTTTAATCCGTTCATTATTTGCTTTACTCTTGAAATTGCAGTATTTTTATTTTTATCTACACAACACTCAATAATACAACTTGAACAGTCAGGCTACATCTCAAAATAAATACATGTGTTTTTGACTGAGATCAATTCAAATGTCTTCATTCAATAAAGTCAGATATATCAATCAATACTGGCTATTTTTAAAGAATATTTAGCATTTCTACTGTTAACTATCTTAAAACGAATAACAGAAACAATAAAGGCTGATTGAATTTGATATCCAGTTTTTCACCATTTTTTAACAATTTTCATCATGTGATTTTCCACAAAAATGAGCTTATCTCAGCAAATAATGAATGAATTTTAAGAAATTTAAGTTAGGCTCTCTGCAATATTATGAAAAAAAAGTTTTCTAAAAATCGATTATCAAAACATGGTGTAATCTGTTGTCAAAGTCTTTTTTTTTACTCACATGGTATTCATTTACCACTCAATGCTCAATTTTTGCATTTTTTCTCCCTTATTTTTTAGTTTTAAAGGCTTAAGCTCCAGGTAAGAGACATCTTAAGGTACTTTACATGAAGAAATCTTTGTAGATATGTCACATCCATAAGTCTACATAACATTCACCATTCAATTTGCTTAGTTAAACTATTGTATGGGAAAAATGACTACGAACAGCACACTGGAAAAAGGTTACTCATGCAGGGTTGGTACTAACAGATCAAGATAAAAATTCAGACAATCCAGGCATATACTGGAAAAGTATATATTTTTCCAGACAAAAAATCACATGTCAAAATATAATTGTTAATTTGAAAGAATGCAAAGCTGTCAATTTACCATCAGCAGGGTTCTCAGCAAATGCCAGAGATAAAATAATCATGATTATCATTATAATATCAGACATAAATTAAGAAAAAAATTATATTTTTCAGTATTTTGCAAACTAATAGTGCGCTGCATAATGAAGAAATATGCTGTATAGCTATATCTAAGGCCCTAAAAATTTGAATGTCATAAGCTCTAAGGAGTTTTTAATGTTTGAAAATTAGAACTTTTTCTACGTTTTGACATGCACTTAGAAACACTATCCACCATCATGGTTAAAGAAAATTTTGAAAACCAGACTTGAAATTCACTTATATTGCCCAACATTCTTGGAAAATGTTTGAAATATTTAAAAACATCTAAATCAGTGAAAATGACATAAAAATGTGATCACATTTAAAAATCAAACCTGGTTTAATCAAGCCATAAATACAAATATATATATCTATTACAATGGTTTGCAAAATATCAAAATGCTTAAATATACTAACATGTAATCCAGGGAAAATCCCATTGTTACAATTCTTTTTACCATGCTTAGAAAATAGGAAATAGAATTAACATCACAATGATGGTTGGCAAAATATAGAAGTATGCAAATACGCGAACCTGTGAGAACATGTAATCCAGGGAAATACCCATTGTTATAAAGCTTTTCTGATATAATAGAAATAAGAATTAAATCTTTAAAAAATGATGATGAAAGAGTTTTTAAATGGAATATGATAAAAATGTTAAAATGCTAATATGTTAATTCAAATTATCTTATTATGTTAATTTACAAACTGAATAGTCATCATATTTTTGTAAAGATATTCAATATAAGAAATTTTTCCCTAAACAAGAAAAATCCAATCAATTGCTTGTACACATTTACCATTTACATACCAAGGATAGATATATGTTGATCTCCATAAAAACAGTAGATTTCTTCTTTCTTCTGTTCTGATTTGTCACTTAAGGGATTTTCGAAAGCAGAAAAACTCTTAGAATCCACCAAAAACAATACATCCAAAAGCTGCTCTTACTTAAAAGGTGTTGGAATATTTGAAAGGAAAATTTGGGTGTAAATCATATATGTAAATAAAACAATATGGGTGTATATGAAACACAATTGAAAAATTGATGAGAAACGAAGAGATTGCCACCAAAATTACATCATAAAGATATTGATTGGTTCATGTAATAATGTTTTCATCATTTCTAATTTTAACAAATCATCAAAATTGAGACATTCTAGATTGAACCAATAAGCTTCTTGATGCTGTAATTAATAGCTGAAATTTGACGATAATCCCTAAACAATCTTACCAGTTCTTGGCCATAATTTATCCTTCCATAAAAATTACAAGGTTAAATCATTATTTACAAAACCTTCTCCTGTATTTACTTTTACTAAGAAAAAAGAGAAGAGCTAAACACAGATCTCTCAAGGAACCTAATCTGGTTGTTTTCAAAAAATATATTATGTGTTGTCTTAGGGATCATCTGAAAAAATTGTCTAATTTAGACTATTGATTGGTTGAAAATTACATCAAGATTCTGATTGGTTATCATTTAAAAATGATATAACATTTCTAAATAAACCAATCATATTCTTCATGATGTAAAATATTAAACTTTTGACATGATTCCTTAGCTAATTTCAGTGTTAGTCATACTACTACATTATTACACAACACAACAAATTTGACTTAAAACAGTTTCCACTTATAATTGAATTAATGCCCCTTGGTTAAATAAAACATGGTAGCATGACATTCAGCATTTGCTGTCAGCTGCAAGCGCTCACCCGATGGCCATTTTTGTTAAGGGGGGAGATAACTATGCTGAGAACCCACAAAAAACTTGTTACAGTAACCTATGATAGTGTTTTTTGTTTAGTATAGATAACAAATTGTGCCTCAAGATTGGGGACAACATTTTCATGCTGCAAAAGTTTTTGTTAAATTCAGAGGGCTGTCTTCCTTATCTATAAACAATTTATAAATTTTAATACTCTCTTCAAATGCTTCAAGATTGTTTCACTGTGTACCAGTACCCTTAGGAAATGAATCCTCTACCCTGTTCCATAACGCCACTAGCTTAAGGCTTGTAGTAGGAACAATGGGCAGAGCCACTCCAATACACAGCAAGAAAATCTTCTCAGCAAGATAAAAGATTACAATGCAATACTGAGAGTCAAACATTCATTTCAAGCCTTCCTCTTTGCTCCTATAAGTCAGCAAATACATTTTCTGTCAGGACAACAGGTCTAGTTAATTTTGAGAAATAAATGTACTTATTTCGAACTTGTGACAGAGCAATGTGCCAAAATAAAAATAAAAGCATATTTTTAATCAGATTTGAATAAATTCCCACAAAATGATTTCTCTTCCAGAGCAAACCTAAATAAATAAGCTGGCATAAGATAGAAAAAATAGAACAATGAGAAAAACAAAAAAGCACAAAATGTTTTTGTTTTTTGAAAAAACATTTATCTTATTTCCTTTTGAATCAAAATCATATATTAACATCTTAACGCATACACCACTATGTCAGAGCAGAGCTGAACTCATCAGACTTATTTGATCAGGTTGTTTCTTAACGAAAAATGTCATTAATCGATTCTGGAAAAAAAATTATTCAATACACACATTTTATCTTATAACATACCTTATCAATCATCAATTCTACACATAAAGTATATTTTCCTTAATTATGCCCTGTATTTAGCCTGTTAGCCCTGTTCTTGCAGTGTTTCAAAGTGTTTTTTGTGACTAGTCAATATGAATGTTTGATGATTGTAAGGTAAAGAAAGTTTCATGATAACTATTTACAAATTTCAATTCTTATCTTAATTCGGAAGAAATAATTTGTACTTATCTTGTGATTTCATTGCATTAGTTGTTTTTTTAGGTTAAATAAATCAAGACAGATCAACTCTGACCTAAACACACTTTTAAAAAAATGACCAATATATACATTCTAAAAAAGCAATATTTATATATTTTACACTCATTATTAATTTTGAAAATTATCATTTTAAGTTAATACAGCCAGCATAATAATAATAATTTAAACAGCAACTGACGACAGTTAAAAATATATTGACATAAAAGTCAAACAAATAGTGTCATTAATTCCATAAAAAAGTCATTTGAACATCAACTTCTTAAACTGGCTCTCGCTTTGTCTAAGATTTCTTTCTTAATCTTCGGATAGCTTGGATGTTTCCCTAAAACTTTATGACAAACATCAATAGCATCAACAAATCGTTTAGCCTTCAAATAATTAAACGCCAGCCTATAACCTATTGCTGGACACGATTCATTTGTATAATTCCAAGCGTTTTCGTAATTCTCAGCAGCATCTTTATAAGATTGTTCTTTCTCCATTACAAAACCAAGATATTCCCATGCTTTAGCACAACTTTTGTTGTACTTTAAACATTTTGTTAACAGTTCTTGTGCCATATCATATTTTCCACCCTGTATATAAATATCGGCCAGTAAGAGCCAGCATTTTTCAAAATCATCAGCATCTTCAGAGTACCACTGCATCTTAGCAACTCTCTTTAATTGATTTCTTGCTTTCGGTACCTGCTTCATTATCATATAAGCAGTCGCCATTCCCAGAAGCGATGGCACATAATCTTTTTCAGCTTGGGCAATTTCCATGAAGTTTGCTAAAGCTTTTTGAACAAGATTATAATTCTTCGTGCTCATCAGGAGGTAGTTTTCTAATATTTTATGTTTCATTTCATTCCCTTGTGGCTTAACATCCTTCAACAATTTCTCAGCTGTTTTTATAGCCATCTGTTCAGAATCTTGCTTCTCAGCTGCACTGGACTCTTCAGAAGCATCTAACGTGCCGCCACCTAAGATATCACTATCAGGATTCAAGCAAATCTCAACCATATTGTATAACGCCTTGACACCCCAAAAGTTATCTTTTCTAGCTAAATTAAAATGTTTCAAAGCTTCAGATGCGTTATTCTGATACCATTCATATAATCCTTTGCAAAAATTATAGCCAGCCTCTAATGATGCACGTGGGTTTGAAACTTTCGCCTGTTCTAAATACTTCTCGCATTCAGCAATTTTTCCAGCTCTTCTCATCAGTTCAACTAGACGTGCAAGTGCTTCATAATAATTTGGATTCTTTTCAAGGATTTGCTGAAAATGGAAAGTAGCAGCATCATATTCGTTTTTCTGAAACATCAAATCAGCCAGCATAAGTGTAGCTTGATCACAGTCTTTGTTATTCTTTAAAAGAGTCACCAGCTGATGTTGACATGCATCTAGGTCATTGTTGACTAAATAAAGTTTAGCAAGATGAAGTGTTGATGTTACATCACCGTCATTATAAAATATAGCCTCTTTGTATGACTTAATTGCACGTTCACTATCTTTAATCGAGGCATAGTATTCACCGATGGCACTACAGATTTTTGCAGCTTGAGCTTTCTGTGCAGTAACCTCATCTGGTTGTTCGAGGCCAACTCGCTTTATTACTCTACCCTGCAAATCTCTTGCTTTCAAATAAGTTTGAATTGCTTCTTCGGAATCGTTTGTTTTTAAATAAATCTGACCTAATAAGAAAGAGCATTTGGCATCACAGATGAGTTTTGTGATGTCTGTTGAATTTTCTTCTTTCAGGGCCATTTTCAGAATTCGTTCAGCTTTATCAAAATTCTTTAGCTTCATATGTAATTCAGAAAGATCAAATCTTAAAAAATCTTGGTTACCGCTGCGTACAGCAGCTTCATAATAACTAATTGCCTTTGAATATTGATGTGTTTTTATGAAAGCTTTTCCTATCTTTCGTGCAAGAGATGCATCCTTAGGATTCTTCTTCAGTGCAGTTTCATAAACATCAATTGCTTTTTCTGGCTCTTGTATGCTCATGTAAGCATCCCCAAGCAGAAGATACGTTTCTGGTGAAGGTTTCTTGTCAATCAATTCCCTATAGACACTTGTATAAAGTCTTTTGTCTTTTCTATATTTCAAGTAGATTTCTGCCATCTTTTCTCTCGCTTGAACATAGTAACTCTGTTCAGGAGTGATATGCCTCAACGAAGTCAATGCATCCTCAACATCTCCACGAGCCAGAGAAAATTCAGCATTTGCAATTGTGACCTTGATTTCTTCAGGAGTTCCTGCAAATTCATTGATTGCATCTTGCATCGTTTTAGTAGCTTCATGAGATAAATTCAATTGTCTTTGTATATCTGCAAGCTCTAAGTATACAGTTACTCTATTAGCAATGCTAATGTTTGTTTTTTTTGCTGATTTTCCAGCTGAACCAATTCGACTGCTCATTCCTGGTAAGTTCATAGTGATTTTTAATGTTTTCATGGCTTCCTCAAGATTGTTCTGTTGTTTCTGAATCTTTGCTTTGATGATATGATAAATAGGACTATCCTTCACTTCGAAATTATGACTGAGCCCGTTTTCAAGGGATGCTTCGCATGCAGAAAAGTTGTTCCTAAATAAATGTATCTGTGCCATAAGAATATGAGCATTGACAAATGTTGGATCACTCTCAAGACATTTTTGAAGTATTGTTTTTGCATTTTCAATATCACCAGCTACATACTTCACTTTGGCGAAAACATAAATTGCTTGCATCAATCCAGGAACTGTTTTAACAATTGGCTCCAGAATCAGAGCACATTTTCTCAGAGCAACATCATTTGAATGAGTTGTCCCAGATGGCTCTGAAGGCGCATACATCAAAAACATTTCAACAATTTGTAGCAAGAAATCAGGATTCAACATTTCAAAATATTTGCTTCCCAGAGGGATGCCAGATAATGATGAGAAATGATTTTCCACAGTATCTTGTAAAAGCTGCATGACTTCTTCAGCAGGTTTAACTTTCTTCATTGCAAACAAGGCATAAAGATATAAAATCTCAGATGATTGACCAAATGAAGTTTGAATCTCTTTGAAAAACTCCAATTGCTGCTGTGCTTCATCTAACTGATCTTGAACAATCTGACACTGGATAATTCCTGTCAGAGCTTGTATACTTGATTCATCGATTTTCATCGCCTGTCGATAATATTTCAAACTATCCTTTAGTTTCCCTTGAAGTGAAAGCTGATAGGCTGCCTCGTTAAAGAAATCTGCATTCTTCGGCGATATTGATCTTGCACGATCAATTAGTGTAAAAGATTGCTGAAGAATATTTTGGTTTCTACCGCACAATCTGGAGTAACATTTAGCAAATTGTGCATATAGATAGGGATTTTTTGGTTCCAAACGATCCAATGCTTGAATCAACTGTGTAATGTATTCATTGGCTTGGTCATAATTTGTTTCTCTACAGATACAATTAAGAATTGAAAAGTTCAAAGCTTCAATGTTTTGAGAGTCGAATTGAAACACACGTACTGAAGTCTCAATAGTTTGATCCCAATCCTGAAGAGCTATCAATATTCTCATCTTCTCCATTAACCCTGGATAGAATTCTGGATACATAACGACAAGTTGATTTGCTAATTCTAAAGCACCGCTAAAATTATTTCTTGTCTTGAAATATTCAATTTTTCCGATCAAAGCATCTATTTCTTTCACTGAATGATCACTGTTTAGTACTTCATCGAAATATTTCACAGATTTCTTCTGATACTGTTCCTTGGCACTTTTCAAGTCAATCCATCCACGCAAAATCAAACCCAAAGGTGAACTGGGTGACGCTTTCAACATTCGATCAACATATTCTCTTGCTTTGTCAGCCCTCCCACTATGAAACAAAAACATGGCTCCAAAATACAATGCAGTCTCACCACACTTTGTTCGTTCAGCTTTGAGTTTTGCTTCAAGTTGTTGGATTGTCTCCTTATCAACTGATTTTGAGCGTTTATAAGACACAACAAGAGCCATGAGAGAGCATAAGACAACATCACCCTTTTCTTTGATAGAATCAAATTCACGGATTGCTTCAGTTAAATTCTCTTCCATGAGCATACCAAAGGCTTTCCAGAAAACCAACACTGGGTCATTTCCATATTTTTTCAGAGAGTCAAGACAGACAGTCTGTAGTTGTCGGTGATATCCTTCTCTGCAACAATAGTTGATCCATGCTAATGTCATGGAATCTGTAGCAGCCATACTGATAATTCAGTTGCTCATGAAAAACGTGTTATTTGAACTTCATGATATTGTTTAGTATCTAAAAAAGGAATAGAAAATATCAATGACGCAAAAGAGAATTATTATTAGGTATTATTAGGTATGAGGGTGGCATACAAAGCAAGAGGCCTGGGAGGGTGGCTGATTTTTCAGCATTTTAAGAGGAGACATACTATCAAGAGTCTTTTGAAATAATTCAACTTATTTATTGTTGATTCTTTACATTCAATAAGTCTCAGTACATTTTGCATACCCCATTTCTTACACAAGTAGAAATCTTTTCCTAGTGGGCAGAGGGGTGTCAGAGATGTTTTGGATTAAAGTAAGTCTAGGCCAGGAGGTATTAAGAGGTCAACTGCAGTGAAAAATTGAAAAAGGGTAATTTTACATAAAAATACACATCTATCATTTTTACCATTATTTGGGCATTTAGGCCAAAAGGTACGTTGAACCCTGAATACTAAAGATGAGTATCGTAGCAGGGCCCTGACCATCAAGATTTTCTAGTTGTGTTAGGACTCTTAACCACGAACCATACT
>JAUKPT010001839.1:0-14345 GCA_032273505.1 Nanomia bijuga | reverse complement strand
GCGTTTAGGAAGGACAGGGGGGCGGGGCAAGTTTTCCTCCACAAAAAAGTGAAGCAGATGGGGTCTTTTTACACTACTCAATATAAGGCCTTCCTATTCAATATTGGCAGTTTTTGAGACCCTTCAAAGACTGAAATTGACTAAATCTCCTGTATATCAAATACACTTACCATACACTTTTAATTTACTTGTGGCAGTATCCAACCCAGCAGGATTAATCCTGAAACATTCATACGTTCCTTCGTGGTTCCAGGTAATAGAAGTGATCAATAAACTTCCATTCTTGCCCTCAATGATATTCTCAACTGTATCGATAGGTTTTCCGTTGAACTTCCAAACAGTTTTCGGAGTTGGGATACCATTACTTCCACAGTGAATCATCAATCGTTTGTACAGGTTGATTCGTAACCGATCACCGATATTCATGAACACGATACGATCGGGTGTCGGAACACTGTTTAAGGTATTGTTTGAAGCAAAGATTTGTGGTTTCGTCATGACTAAAGAAAAAATTAATGTCACAAAATTTTGTTTAAAATTCAACTTTGTTTGAAAACTCCTTTGTATCACTTTAGGTGTAGTATCTTTTGTAGGAAGATGCATTTTCTTTTGCTTATAGTGATTGTTGGTACAAATTATTTAAGAAAAAACGTTTGCAAAGCAAAAATCTTTGAAACAATGGACAATTTGGAATTCTCAAAGATATTTTGTTTTACAAAAATGGTCCAAAAAACAAAAATGACAACTTACGTAATAATCTTATGATTGATGCTCCAGTGCTCTTCACCTTCCCTTGCGATGCAACACAAGTGTACTTGCTCACATATTCACGTGACATCTTTGGAATAATCAATTCAGTATTATCATTAACAAATGAAAATTTCTCGGTCTCACGTATCTTCGTTTTATTTGAATACCACTCGATGGTTGGTTTTGGACGACCTTCATACGGACATCTTAAGCGAATACTGATTCCAGGTATCGCCTGGATGTTGGTACCAACTGAAGCCAATGCAGTGACAGATGGATTCGAAAATTGTCTGACACCACCCATCTGAGCTATAACCTTGACTGGGACATAATCTAAAATATATAAAATAAAATACAATATCAAAAATAACAATTATGAAAAAAACGATATTTTACACCACTTAACATTTTGTATAGGAAGAAAAAGTGTAGTGGGATGTTGGGTAGGACACTGACGTTATTTTACAGCCAAAAAAGGAAGGATCTTAAGATTTTATACTGAGAAGAAATAAAACTATAAAACCTTACCTGCAATTTTTAACATTGACGACATCTGTTTACTTCCCAACAAACTCGACGCACGACATGTGACGTTAAATGTACCTCTCATATTCCGACTTCCTTTGACGTATAAAATATTATCGTCGATGATGTATCTTTTATCCGACTTAACGTTCTTACGATCAACAAACCACGTGACATTGACGTTATCAGTGTATTTTAACAGACAACGGAATCTGATTGGATTACCAGTAACTATAGCAACATTTGTGCCAATGGATGCTTCTGCGTCACTGTCAGAGTCATCTGAGAATGACACATACTTGGTTTCGGGTCGAATAATTAGATCATTCATCGGTTCTAGATGAGATTATTGTTTGAAAAATCATTATTGGTAGGTACTTATGAAAATCAAGTCAGCCTAGAACAGATAAAATCGTAAAATCTGGCGTCAGGACACTACATTGATGCCAGAATTTCTTAATGGATTAGATAAGAGATTAGATAATTTAGTTATTAAACCAGGGTGGCAAAAAACCTTTTTCTTCGTGTCAGTGAAGATATAAGTTACTAATTTTCTCTTATCTAGCATTACTAGAAAGATTGGTAGATTTTCTTCTGAATATTTTAGGGAATATAAAAATTTGGGTAAATTTGGTCTTGAATTCTATCATAACATAATGCAAACTAAAAATAACTTACTGCGATACATATCAACACAGTGCACATTTCGGTAAAAGTAATAACAAGGGGGTCTGGAATAAACGGGAGGAGGAGGGGACACGGTGCATATCCTTTTCTACCCAGGACAAACAAAGGTCTGGAATGAATGGAGAAGGGTTCACGATTATTTTTCTCCCAAGATAACAGATGATACCTAATTGGCAAACCAGAAAAAAAAATACTTAAAACATCTTGTAAAAGTGAAAAATTGGTGATAGTAAAAGGCTGAAAAAGGCAGGAAAAGGTGTCCACCCTGGCCAAGCTAAAAGTCAAATACATCTCAAACGTCTAAAATTTGAAAGCTTTTTTCTTATCTTGAATAGATGGATACAAAAATAATTCTTTTTCTTTCGAAAAAGAAATCAACTATATCTAACTTAATACGTAAGTCTTCCCTGTATACAAAGAAAAAGAGTGATTAAGTGTTTTTTAATTTCATTTCTTAGAAAGAATAGATAGTTCTTTCATTTAAAAATAATACAACGGCAGCTTTTACTTCGTGTGAGAATCGCTTCCTTCGTGTCAGCGGCGCTGCTGCGCTGCTGGTTTATTTTGCCACCCTGTTAAACATTAACAAAATAGGTAGAACCAAGGGTCAAGATACAGTGTTTTTCAATACATGACTCGGTCCATACATCAAATCGCCAAAGCTGACTAAACTATACAATGATAAATTTACTTACCCAAGACTTTAACTCTGATTGTTCCAAATTTCACCTTTCCTTCATCGTTACTAATACAATCATACTCTCCAGCATGTCTTGCATCAATACCTTCAATATCGAGGATATGTTTGATGCGACCAGTATTCACAATCTTTTTTCCGTCCTTCATCCAGGTCACTTGGACACTACCAAAGTTTTGCACCGGACACTTGAGGAGTAGAGAGTTGGTTGCTCGGATGATGACTGTTGTACCAATTGAGGCTGATGCCTTTTGTCCGAAACCTAATACACGGATCGTTTTTTTGCCAGTTTGTTGATGCGTTGGAGCACTTCTTCCTGGAAAACGAAGTATACAATCCTTGTGAGTTCACTGGTATAGGTAGTTTTAGAATGGGCGTAACTAATTTCAAAAAGTGGGGCCGATAGGACATCAAATATGGTAGACATACGTATAGTCTCTGAATTTGATTACAAGTGTGGGGCGCAGCAGAACACATACGTGCTTAAATTTTGTTTCAAGATGTAGTATCAAAGAGTGTAACTAATTCATAAAAATCTTACTGGACCATATAAAGAATGCAGCTACTTACCGTATACTATAACTTTACTTGTAGCAGACTCAAGACCAGCAGGATTGATCTTGAAGCATTCATACGTTCCTTTATGACCCCACGTGACCGGATTGATCAATAAACTTCCATTCTTCGTCTCAATGATATCATCAGAAGCACGGATCGGGTTCCCATTGAACTTCCACACGTTTTTGGGAGGTGGGACACCACCGCCCCCACAATGGATCATAAGTGTCTTGTAGAGATTGACTCGTGCAGTACCACCGGCGTTCAAATGAACTGAAGTGCGTTCTTTTGGATGACTGTAAACGGTTTTGTTGAAGGGGACAATGTATGGTTTCATCATCACTAAAAGTAAAAGGAAAAAGTATAAGAAGATTTAGCTAAACTGAATTTGATTTGAAAAAAAATAATTTATCGTCCTTCTTATCTGATCATTGACAGAAAAATTAAATTCAAAATTACGTAAAACAAAACAGCAGAATAAAAAATATGCTTGATCAGGGAACTATTCTTCTGTACCATGTCTTTTACAGGTAAATAGGAATTCAAAACAAAAATATTTTATATCAAAAAATCTCTGATGAGAAGATAATTCACAGTGAAAAGAGAAAAAATGTAAAAAACACTTACACATCATTTTGACCATTGAACTTTTGAACACCTTTCTTGTTCCCTGGAGAGCAACACACGTGTAAGTACCAACATACTCGCGTGACATTTTAGGGATAATTATATCATCGTTCACCATGCCAACTTTCACTTTTTTCTGAATTTCAGTTCGGTTGAAAAACCACCCGATTGTTGGTTTTGGCATTCCGACGTACGGACATTTCAACCGGAAACTGATTCCAGGTATAGTGTAGACTTCGCTTCCGATGATTGCAGATTTGATTTGTGAGAGGTCGTGGAATTTCACTCGCTTGTTTTCGCCGTTGATTTTAACAGGTACGTATTCTAAACAAACAATATTGGCAAGGTGAATACTGCATCTCCTTTAAAGTCTCTCGATGGACAGAAAATATTATCAAATTTCATCAATATAATACTAAAAAACTGGACCAATTTCCTGAATTCGTTGTAAACATAGATTTCTAACTAACTAACTATTTGGCAAATTTTTGTGTTAAAACACCAAGAATGTTTTCTGTATATATAAGTCAGAAAATCGTACCTATAATTTCGACCAGCGAAGACTTTTCTGCTTTTCCTAACAATCCTGTTAGCAGACAAGAATAAGTACGATTTCCTGGTCGTTGGGTATCTTTGATTGTCAATTCGGTACCAGCTGCAGTATGCCCAGCTGTGTACGGAGTGATCTTGCGCCCATTTCTCGTCCAACCAACAGTCACTTTCTCATCAATGTCTTTGAAGTTACACTTTAATTTAACGACACTACCGCTGATGGCTTGTACATGAACACCGATATCGGCGACAACTTCACCGGCACGTTTGATGACGTTACTTGTCACAGGTGGACCAGTTGTTTCTACAAAGATGTCTTCAAGTGGTTCTATGAAATAACAAGGATGGAAATTTTATTTTTATTTTCCCAGGCTTGCTTTTAGATGATAACTGTTTTACTCTAAGAAAAATGTTACTATTCCGCCATTCCGCCTACATGAAAACATCCCCACAGTACAGCCCGTCTATGTATAACCGCCTTAACATTTATCTTTTCAAATTAAAGGGAGTAGGGAAGTTAAGTTAAGTTAAGTTCAGATTCTCTGGAGAAAAGTAGTAAGTGTCGGAATCCTATTTCACCAGCCCATATACAATATTCAAATTCAGATTTAAAAAAAGATGATTTCATCTTACCTATAACATCAATGCTTACAGTACCAAATTTCACCCTGGCAGGATCATTTGAAACACAGATATATTGACCAGAATCTGTATTCTTTATACCTCGAAGAACAAGTTTTCGATTGACATCTTCGTTACTTCGATAGAATGGTTTCTCTCCTTTCATCCAGAAGTACTTTAACTTTCGATTCTGCGCAACTGGACAATTTAAGAACATGGTGTTTTCGGCTCTTATTGTGACATTGGTTCCGATGTTCACCGAGTATGGTCGGCGAAGTAATCTCAGAACTCGTACGGTGGCGGTTGGTGGCGAATATTGAGTTGGAGTTTTCTCACCTAAATATTCACGATGGTATTGTATCATTCAATAAAACAAACCATTAACAGTGCGATTTAAATCTTTCAAATGTCATTATTGTTTAAAGAATCGTTACTTAAAATAACCATAGATTCAAAGATTTCGCGTGAATGTTTCTAGAACTATTCGTTGACTGATTTCCTGTGACGCTTATTTTCATACAATATCTTAACCGGCAAGGTGAAGTCTAAAACGCATTGACAAGGCGGAGATAATAAAAAAAAAATACATACCAACGACAGTAACTTTACTTGATGCGATATCTGCACCAGCATAATTGAGAGCATTACACTCATAGGTTCCGTTGTGTTTCCATCGGACACTTTCAATGATGATATCACCATCTGCAT
The DNA here is from genome assembly GCA_032273505.1 of Nanomia bijuga. Classification (NCBI taxonomy): domain Eukaryota; kingdom Metazoa; phylum Cnidaria; class Hydrozoa; order Siphonophorae; family Agalmatidae; genus Nanomia; species Nanomia bijuga. The sequence goes on along the minus strand of JAUKPT010001839.1, from coordinate 8,620 downwards.
TGGTCGCGAGACCTTCGATCTTATCAATCGGGTTTCCGTTCAATTTCCACATCTTCTTTGGATCAGGGATTCCAGAGGTTGGACATGCAATTGAAATTTTCTTCTTTAAGTTGACTGTTAGTGTATCACCGATTCCAATAATGGTAGCTGCACGACGATGGTTGTTGGTGTACAGGACGTTATTTGAAACGCGTATTTTTGGCTTTTTCATCGCTAGGAAAAGTTTAAAAGGATAGAATGATAAGAATTGGAAAAGTTTTATTTTATTATTACCTCTAAAAGAAAAGTTTTTTATCTAAAATGTATCAATGAAGAAATGCTTGGCCAGAGGAAAGTTTTGTTATTGAATGAATACAGCAGTGTTATTCTAACAAAGAGCAACCATCCTTAACTCTGACTGAAAAACGGATTTCTGAACAGTTACTAGAATAAAAGAGAAGAAGATTGAATATACATACATAGTAAGTTGACTGATGATTCTGCTTCCCTTATATCATCCTTCTGTGTCAAATGACATGTGTAAACTCCAATGTAATTCTTTGACATTCGTGGAATAACGAGTGCATTACCGATCAATCCCAAAGGTAACGAAAATTTCTCTGTTATAACTTCCCCGTTGAATAACCAGGTGATATCTGGTTTCGGGAATCCGGTATGTGGACATCGGATTTGAACCGTTATACCTGGGATTGCATTGATCGTGTTGCCAATTGTTGCACGAGCGTTTTTCGATGGTGACGTGACTCGGATTAACTTTGATGCACTTTGGATAGCAACTCGTTCGAAATCTGAAAAGGTAATGGTTGGCATTTTTCATAATAAGTGGAAAAACGGATGGATAAAATATTGAATAACAAATTAAGTCTTTTTATTGGTTCAAAATCATATTATATACATACTGATATTAACATAAAAGTCCAAATGATGTTAAAATCTTAACAAGGTATCATAAGAAATCTTATCAGATATAAAAGCAATAAAACATTATCAAGAATCTAATCAGAATTCAGTGAAATAAAATTGAATTCATAAAAGGAATGAATGCAACGTTTACCAACTTAGTATGAAAACAATGTACTTCATAACAGCTCACCTACAATATTCAGGTGTGATGTAATTTTAGCATTTCCAAGTATACCCGTAATTACGCATGAAATGCTATACGAGGTCTTTCTTGCTGTATCAAGAATGATCATGACACTATCATCGATCAAAAATCTCTTGTTACTCTTGCGAATCTCTCTTCCGTTCAACTGCCATTGAATTTTGATACTCTTACTTGATTTCACTGGACAGGTGAGTTTGAAGGTGCTACCAGCAAAAATGGTGACGTTCTTTCCGACAACCGATTGAAGTTGTTTTTTACCATCTGCTGCTTTCTTGGCGATTTTGAGTTTGGACAGAATATCGTGAACATGTTCTACAATTTACCAAAATAATAAGTTATGAAAAACAGGAGGAAGACGAGCTGTGCCTTTTCATGCTTATGAAAAATATATTAATAGTATTTTTAGGTTTAAATGAAAAATCAATGGAAATATGACATGATGGATGCATTAAGGAAGGAGTCAAGATCTATGAACAATTTTTCAACAACTTCGATTTATGAAACATATAAATGGAAAATATTTAGTGCCAAACTTTTCCCATTTTTTTAGGTTGAAAAAGTTTGACACTAATAAACGTCGAAGACGTTTATACTCCTCCATCCATCCTAGCATTATGTGACCATATAGAACAATTCAACTTACCTACGACTCTAACTGAAACACCACCAAACTTAAACTTGCCTCGATCGTTACTGTAACAGACGTAATCACCAGAATCTTCAGGAGAAAGATTACGTAATAAGATCGTACCCATCGGAAGAAGATTTCCAGAGAAGATCTTCCCGTCTTTCTCCCATTGGATTGGTACGGAGCCATATGTATACACAGGACAGTTGAGGAACAATGAATTCGATTCTCGAATCGTAACAGAGCTTCCAATACTGACGATTATTTTCTGGTTGCGCACCAAATCCAATATTTTCAATTCTTGTTTCTTTAGTTGAAGATTTGCAGGCGAGTAACGTCCTAAAAGAGAAATGATGGTTAATAATCAATGCAACGAAGACTGAATTCTTCGCAAGCTAGAAGGTATGTAATGAGGGATGCGAGGAACACTTGGTATAATCATAGCTTATCATAAAATATAACTATGATAATATCCCAAAATACTTTAAATCTACAAATTTGCTCTTGGTTTTAGATAGCATAAAAATGAAACTAAAAATACATACCAACAACCATTATCTTGCTGACAACGGTATCCAATCCAGCTAAATTCGATGCAGAACACTCATAAACACCTTGATTCTTCCATAATATATTACGAATGGCAATAGAAGAGTTGGGTAACAGCTCGATATTGCTTCTTAATGTCTTCACAGGCTGGTTGTTAAATTTCCAATAGACTTTTGGTGCAGGGAGGCCACTGACAGGGCAGTGGATCATGATATCTTGGTTGAGATTTGCAATCATGTTTTCACCGACAGTCATGTGATTGACACCAGTGAAAGTTGGTACAGTGAAACGTTTGCGCACCGATTTCAAAATGATTGGTTTCTCCATGTCTAAATGAAAGGATACTCTAGTGTAATATCCAAGGGGTCATACTTCAGGCATACTAAAATATGGCGTTACTAAGATATGCATCTCTTACAGAAAGTTCTTGTCAAACGCCTGTATATTTGATTTTAGCGAGTCAGCAAAACCAGTTCCATTTAGTCGAATGTTTATGTATACAAAATTATTACAAGTTTAAAGAAGTACTATTTACTTTCGATAAAAATATAGGAAGCCTATGACTTTATAGGTGTTAGACAATCAAAAGAAACAATTTTAGAAGCAAAACATAGTATTTTATGGAATTATTCATACCTGCTAATTGGACAATCGAATCAGCTGTCACTTTTTGTTTTCCTTGTTCAGCAACACACGAATACTTTCCAGCAAATACTGGTGCCATCTTTGGAATGAACAGAGCATCATTGACTTTACCAATCATATAGTACGGGTTTCCTTTCAGATTTCGTCCTTTGAAGTGCCAACTGATCTTAGCAGCAGGTACAGCAAAATGAGGACATTGTATTTCAATTGGGATACCAGGTAAAGCATAAACGATGTTTCCGATAACCGCTTTCAAGCTTTTTTGTGTATCGGTTGCTCTTAATGTTCCAAATTTGCTTCTGATTTCGACTGTTTTACTTCCTAAAATTCAATGTTCGATAAAATGATTTTAAGGATTTGTGAGGAAGTGGGGTGGCGTATTTTTTTTAAATTATTTTGAAATAAGATACTCCTATATCATTGAGCGACGAGGAAAAATTTGATTTCTAGAATCTCTGGAATAACCATACTAAGCATTTTTGCAACAAATATTGCCAGAAATTTTAGAAGTTCAAATGACTGATGTATTTCTGAGCCTATGCATCTACCTTTCTTTATATGTAATTAGAAACAACAAATAACTTACCGACAATCCGAACATTTGATGATATCTTCGCTATGTTGCTTTGTACGGTTGGTCGCGAGACAACACACGTAATGGTGTACAACTCAGCTTTCGAAGTATCCCTGATCGTCAATTTGTTGTAATCAATACTATACCCACTCTTCTTTTCGATGATATTGCCGTCCTTTAACCAAACTACTTTCACGTTGCTGTCCGACTTCAAGTGGCAGACGAATCGGAGATCGTTGTTGGCGAGTATTTGCACGGATGTTCCAACATCTACATCGACTGTCACTCGACGCTTCGAGAGTTCGAGATGTTCAACTGTCTTTGCGCTAGGTCGAATGATTAATTGTTCAAGAGGAACTAAAAAAGAGATCGACAATGAATTGATACTAAAACGATAACATATATATTTCTTTATCTTGGTCCACGTTTACTGCAGAAAATATCGCATTATTGATCTCATTAACTCTATTATTATTTACATAAGGTCTACCAGATAAAAATGATCAGAGAAACATCATAATCCATAGTAGTAACTCTATGAAGTTAGGGATGGCAAAGCCTTAACCAGCATTTCTTAAAAAGTAAAAACATTCAAACCTTTGTAATAAATAGTTTTAATTCATCCTTCAGATTTTAGATAAAAATTACCAGGCATACGAACTTACCTAAAACCTTTAGATCAATTGCACCAAATTTCACTCTAGCTTTATCACTACTATAACACTCATAAAGACCAGAATCCTTAACCCTGACGTCAGTCAACACAGTGTTTCCTCTTCGGTCCGTACCGACACCTTCCAATCGTTTTCCATCCTTTGTCCACGTGACATCAAGTGTACCGTACCGCGTCACTTGGCATTGCAAGTTTACTGTCATACGTTCACCGATGGTCACGTTACTCCCGATGGGAGCAGTTGCGTCTCGACCAGCAGAGATATCCATGAAGTTTAATTTCTTTGTTGAAACCTTGAATTGTGTTGGTGTGTATCGACCTATAAATGAAATGTTAAAGTAACAATCATTCTTTATTTTTTGTTAGAAATATCAAGGTTTTCAAAATAAGATCTTGTTAAGTATGCACGGATTACAAAGAAAACAGTTCTAGCAGTCTGCAGTAACAAGGATAATGTGTTTTCTTTTAGATCTAGATCAGGTGCAAAAGAAAATGAATGGGAGAAATCTTGATTATAGCACCTTGATAATGAAAACTAGTTCAGGATAAAGATGCATTTCTTTCTAATACTCTGTTTTCTCATTTTAGATTTTTTTTGTATCTACTTACCATAGACTTTCACTTTAGAGAATGCAGTATCCAATCCAGCACTGTTGATTTGATAACACTCGTACACGCCTTGGTTATCCCATCGGACTCGATTGATAATCATACTGCCGTTATTAACATCAATCAAATTATCAATCTCCGAGATAGGTCTTCCATTAAATTTCCATACAATGTTTGGTTTTGGAACTCCAGTAGCTTCACAATGCATGGTGATAACTTTCAGTAAGTTTGCCACAATGAAATCACCAATGTTGAGATGGTATTTGAGCTGTCCCCGTGGGTCAGTATACAAGATCTCTTTTGATTTAGTGATCTTGGGTTTGCGTAAAGCTATTTAAGAGTAAAAAAGTGTTAAATTCAAATAATTGTTTTGCTGTTAGACTTAAACAAACTTTGAAGCATGAGGGACCTTTAAAATTAAAATCTTTAAAAGATAGGGATTACTGTAATATTCTGAATACCCAAACATTCGAAATTCTAACAAATAGAAATTTGTTTACGGTCTTGAATAATCCAACACAACAACTCAAACAAGAATAAAGCTTCATACATAGTATCTATAAAACTTTTCAGCAAATAATCGAATCAATGATTAGCTATGTATGTTCTACAAGATACAAAGAGTATACTTACCGATCACTTCAACTTTTGAGGTCATCTTAGCCTTTCCAAGAGTGCTTTCTGCAAGGCATGAATAATAGAAGATTCCAGGTAGATTCGTCTCCTTGATGACCAGCACATCCCCTTGTTGTGTGTACATTGGGTCTTCGTACATCATTTTGGCATTCATCAGCCACGTGATCTTCACGTCCTTCTTATTGTAGAGGGGGCACTTGATGCGTACGACGTTGCCGCTCAACACTTCAATGTTCGTTCCGATGTCAATGCTCACTTGTTTCGAAGTGTATTTTGTGAAACGGGCTTCAGTTTGTTTTGGTTTGATGATGAGATCCTTTGGAGAAACTGAAAAAATAAGGTATAGAAAATATAGAAAGCTTACTCGGAAATATTCGGTGAAGGGCAATACCGTATAAGAATTTCTTATTTTAATTATTAGAACGGTTGGTTAAAAACTATTCAACCACTCGACTACCAATAAATCTCGGTTTATATATGATAGTTAATATACATCGTTTACTTCACAATAAAATTTGATAGGTGAGATTATTTTTTCTGATCTATTAGAGGTTCGAACAAAATATTTTCAAAGTTATACATACCAATAACATCTACAATAACAGATCCAAACAACACGTTGGCTGGATCAGCTGTAAAGCATGAATAATTTCCAGAATCTTTCTGCTTCAGTTTGGCTAAAAATATGTTTTTCCTATTCCCCTTTTCAAATTCTTTTCCGTCTTTTACCCATGAAATATCCACTGGTCCAAATGTTTCAACAGTACACTCAATGACTAACGAGTTTTTCTCTGCAATGGTGATGTCAGTACCAATGGGTGCCTTGATGGTTGTTGCACTCAAGTCGAGGATGGTCTTTGATTGTTTTTGAACTTGGAATGAAGTTGGTGTATACCGTCCTGAAAAATGTTAGTGAATAAATGATTAGATAAAGTTAAAAAAACTCTGAAGTGTTCTCTAATGGTACATTGTTGTTGTATTTGGGTTGGAGTAAAAAAAGTCCCAAAAAGTTACCTGGAAATAACTATAAGCAGAATGTGAAATTTTCCGTTGCATATATGCGGAATAGAAGCATAAAATGTAAATCAAGTCAATTCTATACATAGATCAGAATCAGAAGAAGTGGAATTTCTGAAGATGACTGTAAAACATCAAAATGTGATTTAAATAAAACATTTAGTCTGCTTTATTGAATTGGATTCATCAAATTTTTTATTAGTTCTCACTATGACCATCTTCTTAATATATTAAGATGGCTATGATTCTCACTCTATTCATACAAAAGATTTTCTTCTCGAAGTTTTAGAGTCAATTACTAACTGAAAAAAAATCTTTGAAACAGGTTTATCAATCCCTTACCATAAACATTGACTTCAGATGAGGCCCAATCTAAACCTGCGGGATTCGTTTGGAAACAAATATACTGTCCTTTATGCTTCCATGTAAGACCTCGTATGTAAAGTGTACCATTTTTCATGATTCGAGTATCCAACTCAGGTGAAATTGGCTTTCGGTTGAACTTCCAGTCGATGTGGGCTGAGGGGAGGCCAGTTATTGGACAGTCAATCATTATTCGTTTACCAATATTAGATACCAGGGTATCCCCAACTGCTAGATACACAGTATCTTCGGAAGTTGGCATAGTTGCGATGCGTCGATGGGATTTGATGATGTTTGGTTTTCTAGTTGCTAAATAAATAAAATGAATGTTTGTTTTTTACATTTTCTACATAGTTTATCAGCCTGGCATTTTCATGAAATTTCAGTATAATCAAATGCAGAATATGGGTTTTGAATTTCCTAAAGTAAACTACTTATCAACTTTTAGACTGAAATTAGACATTTTAAACTCAAAAATAAATAAGATTCTTACATAGTAATATAACATAAGACGTTGATTTTGCTTTTGATTTGACACCATTCACCATACAAGTGTAAACTCCACCATAGTCAGCCATCATTTTTGGAATGACAATCGAGTTACTGGTCCTGTCGTACAGATATTTAGTACTGTTATTGATTACTGTCTTATTAGCATACCAAAGTACTCGTCCTTTTGGTTGTGATATGTGAGGACATCTTATCTCGATAGTGACCCCTTGCATAGCTCGAATTGTTTGACCAATTGTAGCAACTACTTTAGTAGAGGAATCTGTTGCATTGACAACACCTTGTGCAGAAAGGATCTCGACGGGAACAAGACCTGTAAAAACAATTTCAGTGGTAAGAAATTAAATCATAGAAAATGTGTCGGGTCCATAATCACAGTTTCAAGGAAACTTCAAATAATGGTTCCATATCCCGCTAGCGTCTTGTTATTACCATTCAATCAAAGATTAAATTTAGTCATTAATTTGTGTTCTTAATCTTATAATGATTCCATTTTTTTTTCTATTTTTTTGTTTCATCTATTTTGACAGCATATATGAAAATAACTTACCTATTATCTCGACACTTGAATCAACCTTTGCTTCATCTAATATTCCAGTCACTACACAAGTCACTCGGAATAAGGCAGGCCTGGAAGTCTCCCTGATCAAGAACGTGTCTCCTTGGATATCAACTTTATTATTGGGTAAGATCTCTTTATCGTTTACTAACCACGTCATCTTTAGTTCGTCATCTTTTGTCTCTGTAACTGGACATGTGAATTTCAAACTGTTTCCACTTAAGACGCGCACATCTGAACCAATGACAACATTCACTTCTTTGAATGGTCCAACGATGTAATCGAAGGATGGGTTTGGTGGATGCACAATAAGCTTCTTGATCAATTCTAGAATTTAAAAGAAAAATGCACCCGAAATATCAATGCACTAACATATACATCGTCAAATTTAGATTTTTGTCTTAAATTTTAGTCAAATATGAGAAAACCGCATGATTCTTGCGTCTAAAATCTTATTCAGTGTTCCAAGGTTTTTGATAAGCATATAATTTTAAGCGGACAATTCACGATTTTATTATAGCGATCACCAATATTGCGAATATGACTGCGACACTAATAACATATTACCATGGTGAATCACTTTTCCAAACCCCATGTTTAGGAATACTTTTCTTTTGGTGGGCAGTTTATCACAAGTAAAATTTAGATGCTTGAATAATACATGATCGACTCCATGGCCAGCTGTAGATAAGGCCCAATATGTCACCGACAAGATTCTAATATCTCAAGTTCTATCAATCTGTAGAACC
>JAUKPT010001838.1:0-14350 GCA_032273505.1 Nanomia bijuga | reverse complement strand
TGATCAGTACGTTGTCCGTGTTGATGGTTCGAGACGTGTGACACTCCGCAATCGAAAGTTTCTTCGGCGCTACATCCCCGTCCATCAAGCGCCTCAGTACACAGAAAACACAACTCCTACTCCAATGCCATCCCGTCCGTTAAACCCCATCCCAATTTTGAATAATCAAGCTAAGACACACGTCGAACTCATCCCAACACCATCACCACTGGCGGATACTCCCCAGTCTCTGACAGAACCGATGAACCTGCCACCAACGCCAACCATCATGGATACCACACCATCATCATCTCCAAACAACGATGCACCAGATCCATGTCTACGGAGATCGGTACACACAAGTCGTCTACCACTTCACTTAAAGGACTACGAAACATGAACTGTATATATTACCAGTGTGTGCACCTTTATTTTATGAACATCACACTTACTCTACACTTCTACGGACATTGCACTATCCGTGCTCTACATTTTCATTTCTTGATGAACATTGCACTAATACGTGCACAGAAGAGATATTGTGTCAATTGAACGTCATCCCTTACAGAAATGACTGGGGGAGATAGAGAACTATGATTTATATTTGTTATTTATATTTATCTTTCTTATCGTTTTAGTTTCAACATTGAGAAATATTATAAACTAATAAAGTCAAATGATCTGAGATCATCTATTTATGTTGAAACTTATAAACCACTTGGATTAAAGAATGCCGTCTGTTAACTGCCCCGTTCCTGGATGCAACTATGCTACTCCAGATGTAGATGCAGTAATCGTTGCTGCCTTGCTCACCACACATGCTACACAGCACAAGGGGAGACAAGCTTCTGGCACAGCCAAAGTTGAAAAGGTGAAAAGACCAACGATAACATGCACCAGCACATCAGAGGACTGGACCTACTTTAAGACACGCTGGGATGAATACAAACAAGCGACAGGCGTCACAGGCAAGGAGGTGATCGTTCAACTTCTAGAATGCTGCGAAGAGCAACTACGCAAGGACTTGACAAGGTCAACAGTTGGTCCATTGACAAACAAAACTGAAGCCAATATCCTTGAAGCAATCAAATCACTTGCTGTTCGCGAGGAGAATGTCATGGTTGCCCGTGCTACGCTCAGTAATATGCATCAAGATCAGGATGAGTCGATTCGCTCATTTGTCTAAGAGGACAAGCCGCTGTATGCAAATATGCGATTGACTGCATAAATTGTGAATCCTCCGTCGACTACACTGAACAGATCCTTCGTGATGTCTTGTGCCGTGGTATCGCTGACCCGGACATTCAACTAGAGCTCCTTGGCCACACCAACCAGGATATGACATTGGAAGAGGTGTTCCATTTCGTGGAGACAAAAGAAGCTGGGAAACGATCCGCCACTTGTTTACTTGATAACCAAGCTGCCGCTATTAAAAGCAGCTATGTCAAGGGTAAAAGGGACTATAAAATACCCTCTGACACGAAGAGTAGTGACAGTAAGACTATCAAATGCTCTTACTGTGGTACTTCAGGACATGGCACGAATAGCAACAGCCAGTCCAGAAAATCTACATGCCCAGCTTTCAATCACACATGTGGATACTGCAACCGCCAACACCACTTTGATCACATGTGCCGAAGTAAGGACAAAGTCAAACGCCCAAACAGGAAACCGACAGAAACAGCTTCCATTGACGAATCCAGCTCTGTATTCGACGCTCTATGTGCAGTCTCCTCAGACACACCGCAAAATTCTCCACTCACACATCATCGTCATGACCAATCCACAAACACATGGAAGAAACAGTCATCACGTCCACAACCGTACATTCCAGTCTCCATCCAGATTACTGATAAGGACTATATCCAACTAGGATATCAGCCAATCGAATATGAATTCAAACCAGTAAATGTGGAAGCGATGGCAGATACCGGTTGCCAAAGTTGCTTAATCAGTTACAAGCACGTCCAGCGTATGGGCCTCAACAAAAAGGACCTGCTACCTGTCACGATGAAATTAAGTGCTGCAAACAACCACCAAATCAAAGTCCTTGGTGCCGTCGTACTACGCATCACCGGAAAGACCAACGATGGCACGAGCAAAGAGTCAAGACAAGTCGTCTACGTCACAAACGAATCTGATAGATTCTTCCTGAGCCGGGGAGCCTGCATTGATTTGGGCATCATATCCAAAACGTTTCCGTCAATCGGGGAGACTCACTCCGAAATCAGTACTGCTCATCAAGACAACCAAACCGACTGTGGGTGCCCAAAGAGAGAACTCCCACCACTGTTGCCCAATGAACTTCCTTGTGTAGCTACAGAAGAAAACCGAGAAAAACTTGAGAACCTTCTTCTTGAATATTACGGCAAAAGCACTTTTAATACTTGCGACCATCAGCCATTACCATTGATGGAGGCACCCCCAATGAAGCTGATGATCAAACCGGACGCTGAGCCTGTAGCACACCACACCCCTATACCAGTTCCAATTCACTGGCATGATACTGTCAATGCTGACTTAGACCGCGATATTCGATTAGGTGTATCCATTGGCGAGCCCGTCGCCTGGTGCCATCGTATGGTTGTGTGCGCAAAGAAAAATGGTACCCCAAGAAGAACAGTAGACTTCCAGGCACTCAACGTACATGCATCAAGAGAAACACACCACACACAATCGCCATACCATCAGGTACGCTCAGTTCCATCGTTCAAAAAGAAAACAGTATCAGATGCGTGGAATGGCTACCACAGTGTGCCTCTTCGAGAAGAGGATAGACATTTTACAACATTTATCACCCCTTGGGGAAGGTATCGCTATATAACCCTACCTCAAGGATACATTGCTTCTGGTGACGGTTACTCACGCAGGTTTGATGAAATTACATCAGACTTTCCCGACAAAATAAAAGTTATCGATGACGCATTGTTATGATCTGACAACCTAGAAGATAGCTTCTTTCAGACATGTAAATGGTTAGACACCTGCGGCAGAAATGGAATCATCCAGAACCCGTCAAAGTTTCATTTCGGCGAAGATATTATTGAGTTCGCTGGATTTGAAATAACGCTCGATAGTGTAAGACCTGCACCGTCAATGCTCCGAGCCATCACCGACTTTCCAACGCCCAAAAACATAACTGATGTTCGCTCCTGGTTTGGCTTGGTGAACCAGGTGTCGTATGCTTTCAGCATGACTGAGACCATGTTACCCTTTCGAGAACTTTTGAAAGCCAAGATTCCATTTGTCTGGTCCGATGAACTACAGGAAGCCTTCGAAAAATCTAAGCTTCACATTGTCAAAGAAATCGAGAATGGTGTTAAAATTTTTGACAAATCAAAACCTACCTGCCTAGCAACGGATTGGTCAAAAACTGGAGTAGGGTTTTGGTTGTACCAGAAACATTGTTCATGTCCAAAAGTTAAACCATTATGCTGCAAAGAAGGCTGGAAAGTTGCCATGGTTGGTGGACGATTTACTAGCCCCAGTTGAAGGAGAGGCTTTGGCCGTCGCCTACTCACTCGACAGAGCCAGACACTTTGTGCTTGGTTGTGAGGATCTCATTGTTGCTGTTGATCACAGACCTCTGTTGGGACTCTTCACCAACCGCTCTCTAGAGGACATCCCCAACAATCGATTGAAGAACCTCAAAGAGCTCACACTCCGATACCGATTTACAATGCACCACGTACCTGGTCTGAAACACCGTGCATCAGATGCTACATCCCGTTACCCCACTGGTGATCCATCCCCTGACCAGCTAATCCTGCAAGATGACATCGCACTAATCGTCACGGAATCATCTGACTCTAGACGATCAATTCAAGCAATCTCATGGGACAAGCTACGCTTAGCATCCAATAGTGACCCTGACATCAAACTCCTTGCTGAAACAATCGAGTCCGGATTTCAAGTTCAGAAAGATGAACTACCTGCTGCCATCCGTCAATACTATCAATTCAGAGGACACCTTTCTACTACTGACGGAGTCGCTCTCTACAAAGACCGAGTCATCGTCCCTACACAGTTCCGAGCAGATGTTTTGACCGCACTTCACTCCGCCCATCATGGTGTCACATCGATGACGGCAAGAGCTGACACTTCTGTTTTCTGGCCCGGAATCACAAAAGACATTGTCAAGACGCGAACCAACTGCAATCATTGCGATCGTATGGCTCCGTCCCAACCATCCGCCCCTCCGACACCACTCGAGTATCCAGAATACCCTTTCCAATACATATGTGGTGACTTCTTCCACCACAAGGGACAATATTATCTTGTATGTGTTGACCGTTATTCCAACTGGCCAATCGTTGAAAAATCCAAGGGAAATGCTGACGACCTTATCAACTCTCTTAGACGTACTTTCGTAACATACGGTATCCCTGACGAGTTATCCTCAGATGGTGGTCCTGAATTTGCAGCCAAATCAACAGAAACGTTCCTAAAGAATTGGGGGGTACATCACCGTCGATCGTCCGTCGCATTTCCACACAGTAATTGCCGAGCGGAAGTAGGAGTGAAGACTGTCAAGCGTATGCTCACAGACAACTCTGGTCCGAATGGTGAACTCGACACAGAAGCATTCCAAAGAGCAATGCTACAGTATCGGAACACGCCGAACCAAGATACCAAGATGTCTCCGGCAATGTGCTTGTTTGGACGTCCTATCAAGGACTTCGTACCTATCCACCCTGGCAAGTATCGCCCACACCCGACTTGGCAAAGCGTTCTTAGGGATCGTGAGATCGCCCTCCGACAGCGTCACATGAAAATTGCAGAGCGACTCGACCAACACACCAGACGATTGCCACCACTCCGCCTTGGTGACCGAGTCAGAATACAAAACCAAACCGGCCCACACCATAACAAATGGGAGAAGACTGGATCCGTTATCGAAGTTAGGCAACATGATCAGTACGTTGTCCGTGTTGATGGCTCGAGACATGTGACACTCCGCAATCGAAAGTTTCTTCGGCGCTACATCCCCGTCCATCAAGCACCTCAGTACACAGAAAACATCCCGTTCGTCAAACCCCATCTCAACTTTGGATAATCAGGCTAAGACACACGTCGAACTCATCCCAATACCATCACCACTCGCGGATAATCCCCAGTCTCTGACAGAACCGATGAACCTGTCACCAACGCCAACCATCATGGATACCACACCATCGTCATCTCCAAACAACGATGCACCAGATCCATGTCTACGGAGATCGGTGCGCACACGTCGTCTACCACTTCACTTGAAGGGCTGCGAAACATGAACTGTATATATTACCAGTGTGTGCACCTTTATTTTATGAACATCAAACAACATAAAAAAATTACCACTTTTTACAAACATGGGCTGTTTTACAGATATCACTGTCCACATCATTTTCTGATGAAAATTAAGGATAGAAACTTGATTAGAAACATATTTGACATACCTTATTACCATAATGAGCCTTATGTCTCAGAATTTGGGGCCAAAAAGGGATATATTTGTGTCCTAGTTGCTTATATTTAGATAAAGTCTCATTTCGAAGAGTTCATAAAAAATGCCAGTACCAGATCTATGTTGAATGTTGAACTATTAGATTGAATCATAGTAATATACTTTTAAAGGCTAAAATAGGATATATTACAGGTTAAAATAGATTTGTAAACCAGAACCTATTCAATTTCTCCATCAATACTAAAACAAGAAAATGGAAAATTTTGTCATTACAACTGGTAATGAAGGACATAGAATATATCACTAAATAGACCCCATTTCTCTAATTGTACCACAAACTAATGTTATTGTATGATAGATAAATGTTTATAAGTTATCTTTCTGATGTTTATTGCATGGTAAAATAAATGTGGGAGGATATAATTTTATCCAAACACAAAGTTTTTCTACATGGACACATCTGTATCCTAATTTTGGCCCATACTTGTAGAATCAGAGTATCTAAGCTCTTTTATTCTTTTCATTGTTCACTTGAGGTTGAATATCAATGTCGATATAGGTACTAATCCTTTATTGGGCTGTTAGTCATACTGATACGATTTTTTTTATATGGAAACAAAATATATTTCAAAATAGCTCTGATTTCTATCAAACCAATGAAAAACCTTATTCTACATAATATCTGATGGCTGCAGGGTCTTATTTTTTTTCAAAATTATCTTTTGGAGAAACATATCTTCTATTACAGGTTTCCTATCTTTTACCTCTTTTTCATGCAAATTGGACACAAAATATATCCCTCTTTGAGCCCTTAGTTTCTGGATAAGTCAGATAGCCCAGGGAGACCAGTTATATAAGTCATATGAAAATTAGATACATTGAAGCACCAGTTTGGCCACAATCTAGCCTGGAAACAAATAAATCATCTTGCTGTAGGACACTTCTATATCATTTTTTGCCCGTTGTCAATTGCTCAAGATAGGGAAGCACTTGAAGGTTTCTTCTTTCCCTAACATATTTTGTAAGGTTTCAATATTAAGAACTGTATCTGGCTCATTTAAAGAAAATGTCCCGAAAATGTACGTTCTCTACGAACATGTCCGTATGTCCAACAGATGACTATTCTCTAAAGAAGATTTTTTGTCCAGCATACATTTCCTGTAGCTTTTATGTGCTTCCTCAATTTGGATATCACATTCTTTCGAGTCATCACAGAGCCAAAAGCCATTGTTTAATTAATGCTGTCCATAGCTGTTAATTGTACTCTTTCTTTCATTAGTTTCTCCTTTCTCCTTATACGATCCTCCACTTGCATAACTTACTATAGATACAACTGCCTCACTAACTAAAGGTAACTTATCTCCAAGTATGAATACAATACTTTGTTCACTCACTGTTCTAGTCTTAAATATAAAAATATTTCATTTAATATTCAATTTCATTAATTTTTGGATTCCTTGTTCAAAGATTATCTATGATAGAGACCTTATTTATATAAATATTACAAAGATATCAATGTTTTGTATACACTGTTTTATAATTGAATAATTGAATATTGCTCGCGAGGACATTCTATTGTTCTTGTTCCTCGCGAGGAAAGGCATAAGGTCCCTTTTCCCAAAGACGGTCACATTTTTACCAATTTTACCTTAAAATTCATGCATTGTGAAATTATCAGTCAGAAAAAATGCCGCGAAACACCACAAAAAACAGTGCAAAAATGAGCATTGAATATAAAACATAATGATAGAAATAGTCATAACTGTTTTATTGATAATATATATTGACACGCTGACACAGCACCTATAACAGAAGAGGAATATAAATAACATTCCCCTCCTTCTCTAAAAGTAAAATTGAAGTATAAATAAATAACAAGAACATAATCTAAAACAGTTCATCTAAAAGTTCGGTAGTTATACCAGATGAACGATTAACAGTTGATGAAGCTATTTACAAAGTGTACAGTTGATGCTAGTTGATACATCAATAAGTTGATAAAGGAAGTTTCCCAGTATTTAATACGTTTTGTATCTGGAGTGGTGACACACCAGATTTAGTCATTACATCTGCAATTTGATGTTTTCCACTTCTCCATGTAACAGATTTCAATTCAAGTTTTTCTATCATCTCTTTTAAAGCGTTCATATCAACTACTAGTCTTTTGTCTTCTTTGACGTTGGTTGTAGAATATAGCGATTCTACTAGCGAATTATTATCGACATAGCCATGGATGTCCATTTCAACACCCACCAATTCCTTCAAAATTGTCTTCATATAAAAGGCATTATCTACACCATCGTGTAATGCCATACATTCAGCAGCCAAAGTAGACTTTACTACCCGTTTAATTCGTTTAGATTGCCATTTAATGGGAGCAACATTACCAGAACTATCACAGATAAAAATGATATGAGCACCTTGAGATCCACCATTAGGAAGGTTATTAAAGGAAGCATCGCTATATACAATTAGTTTACAATCACTGATCTCTTTAACTAAACATGGAAACTTCAAACTAATATTGGTGTTTTTTAATTTTCTTATAACTTTATTTGCGAGTTGTATGTGTTTTATAGTTGCACAATTCTTTGCAGCACTAAGTTGACAAACTTCAAACAATATGTCAGGTCTTGTTTGAGTAGCTATCCAGTTCAATTTACCTATCATGGATTCAAGTTTAGATATTTCGTTCTCGTTTAGTGGACTATCCTTTGATCGATTCGCGCAATCAATGTCAATGAATTTTAAATTTTTTGTAAATGCAATTTGGTCTATAGTAATACCATCTAATTCTTGTTTCATTTGCAATCCAAGAAATGGAAAATTATTCTTTCCTGAACAACTTATTTTAAATCTTTTACATACATTGTTTATTATTATGCTTTCAAAGTCATCAGATCCTGACCAAAAAAAATCATCAACATGCCCACCCATTACTCCATGGAGGGAACCATCTTTGTACCAGTAAAATAAAGAAGGGTCATACCTGCTTTTACACATACCAAGCTCTATGAGTGAGTTACAAACTTTATCATACCATTTTCTTGATGCTACTTTTAGGCCATATACAGGTTTAATTAATTTCCAGAGCTTATTAGTGTTGGCTTCTTTAGGTGGAATTATGTAAATATCTCTGGATATATTTTCACCTTGTAGGAATGCACTTTGAACATCTACAAAGTTAATTCTCCACTTTTTTGATGATGCTATTGCAACAATGAGTCTTAGACTACTTTTTTCACAAGTTGGAGAGTCTGTTTTCTCAATAACATTATCTTCATAACCACGAGCACATAATCGTGCCTTAACAGTGTCTTCCTTTTTCGTGATCACCCATCGAGTAGAAATTGCCTTTTGACCATTATCCACTACTTCTTGATATGCTTCGAACTTCTTCCATTTTTCCATTTCTTTTATTTTCGCTTCTATTATCGCTAATTCGTTCGATTCTTCTATCAATAAAACTTCCTCTTCAACAGGTTTCCAGTCAGATATTGAATCCCAATCAATGGTTTCAGTAATGTCTTTTTCAACATCGTGTACGTTTAAATACTTATCATATTTTCCTTTTGCTTTTCCGGCACGAGATATTATTTTATATTGCTTCCAATCCGAATCAACTTCTGGTTTAGCTAAGACTGTTGTTTTTACTTTAGGAAGACTTCGGTTCTTCTCTCTATTTTCGATTTGTTTATCATCAGAATTCGTTCCATCATTCGAGGAGACTTGATTGTTTATCTGATTAATGTTTGGAGGTTGTATATCATGATCATCTGATACATCAACAGAGTTACTTGAAGAAGGATTATCAATACTAATTACATCATTATCTGAAGCTATTTTGTTCTGGTCTTCACCATAATCATCATCGTCAGATTCAAAGTCATTGTAAGAGCTTATATTTCCATCATTATTCATAAGAGTATTATTTCCATCATTATTTGTAAGAATGTTATTTCCATCATTATCTGTAGGAGTAGCAATATTATCATCTGTAAATTCTGAGTTTTCCAGTTTTACCCTGCAAGCTGGTACTGTTGTAATTGCAGCACCGTGTCTAATAACTACACAAGGACCATCTATTCCAATGATCCTTCCAGGGCCCCGCCATGTCAGCGTGCCATCATCATTTTTCTTATAATACACCGAATCACTGATTTGAAAGTTTTTTGCTGTTGAGTTTCTAGTTCTTTTACACGTTGCAAGTCGTAGTTTCTGAGATGCTTCAGCTTTAATAAATGCTTCGCGAGCTGAGTGAAGTGCAGATAAATTTTCAAGTAGAATATTTGAAGAGTAATTGGAATTCAATGCAGGTAACTTATCACTAATGTAACATGGATAATTTGGGTTCTTTCCAAATACTAGCTGGTTTGGTGAATATCCATTGACATTTGCAAGTGAATTCTTAGCTGAGACTGCCCATGCAACAGCTGTTTGCAATGAACATTTTGAGTCCTCCATGGTTTTGGTTATCATTTCTCCCAAAATACCGTTATGCCGTTCGTTCACGCCATTCGACCATGGACTTTCTGCAGCAGATGATTTAACAATTGTATTGAGTTTCTCTCCCATTTCTCGGTAATCTTTGTTATCAAATTCACGCCCCATATCAGCTAATATCTTCTTTGGGCAACCGAATACTGATATCCATATCTTCAGTATATTAGCGATTATAATGTCTTTGTCTTTGGAAGGTATCACACATGCAGCACTATATCTACTAAAATGATCAATTATATGCATTATAGGTTTTGAATTGATAAATTTCAAATCAATAGCCACAGATTCGTTGAAGTCGGTTGCACGTGGCAGAGTAACTATGGGTTTTGGAGGTTGTCTCCCATATCTATTACACGTTTTACATTTTGCCCAAGTTTCATACACCATTTCTAACATGTCTTTATCGGTTATTCCAGCATTCTTTATTAACGTTTTTAATTTGTCACCTCTGGGATGACTAAACTGCTTGTGCCATTTCATGGCAACCTTCATTTTTTCATTTTTTGTTAACGTATTTAGTTTTTCAATGTTGGTAATTAATATTTGGTGATGAATATATTCTGGTAATTTACTAACATTAACTCTTCGGTTTAGTGCAACACATAGATGTCCAACTTTGGTTCGAAACGCTTTAATATATTTGTCAAACATTTTTACTCTTTCATTTTTTGTATCAATTATAACCCCAGCTTTCTTCATAGCAGTAAGACTTAATAATAAAGGAATTTCACTATCTATTACATCAGCATTTATCATAAATTTTGTTCCTTCTATTTCTGCCGGAATTTTAACTTTCTTTAAAGCTTGGTGAACTTGATTGTCACCAAATCGAAATAATGTGTCACTTGTTTCATATTTTATATTTTCTTTAACTTTTTCTTCTAAAGTTTGTATATATTCTTCAAGCCAAATTTCAGAACATACTGATTTTGAACATCCTGTGTCCAAAATAGCACATCCAAATGTCTCCCCTAAAAGTTTGTTTTTCATTTCCCCTTTTTCATCATCAGATAATAACACATTTTCTGGAGTATCATATAGTCATATGTCTATATCGACTATATATGTATTTTCTTCTTTAACATCCGGATTATTTTCATTCACTTCTCGTTTTGGACAATCTCTTATTTGGTGTTCGGTTGATGCACAAATGAAACATGCACCTCGAAAATTTAATCCACCTCGACCACGACCACGATATCCTCTACCTCTAGATTGGTTTTCACCATTATTAAAATTTCCTCTTCTGTAACTACTTCCACTTCCACGTATCTGCCTACCACCACGCGATCTGTTTCCTCTAAAATTATAACTATTGTATAGTGTATCGTGTTCAGGTTCATATTCTTCTGCATTATACAAAATATCGTTCTCGTCTTTTTTCATTTCCATAGCAATGTCTTCTAGTTTTCTTAATTGTTTTTTCATTTCATCAAAACTTAATTTACTGACAGTTGCCCTCACCAATTCCGACTTTGTTTTATCAAGATTGGCACTTTCAAGTAGTCTATAGGCCAGCACAGCATCTGGTAATTCGATACGATGTGCTTTTAGTTTGCCATATTTTAGGTCAAACTCATTTAAATAGTTATCGATAGATATATTTTCTGGTCTTTTATACTGTTCAAAATCTTTTAAAGCGACATATAACCGTTGATTTTCATCTTTGAGAAATAGACCATTCAACTTGTTTATAATAGCATCTAGTCCTTCATCAGACTTAAGTATAGCAACATCTACATTTAAGGCAGCCTGCCTAGCAGTCCCAGATAGCGACAGAGCTAAGGCAGGTCCCTGTTCCTTTTTCTCCAGCTTGCAACAGGCACTCCACAATACAACTTCTTTTACCCACATCTCATATTGTTTATCGTCAGCCAAAGCTGGTGGGTTTTTGTATGATTGAGATGCCATAATTATAATTCTTTGAGGGGTGTTCGCAACTTCTCTGCTACTATGTTTTATTGATAATATATATTGACACGCTGACACAGCACCTATAACAGAAGAGGAATATAAATAACACATTGAATTTAATTTCGCTAATGGGAGGGTCAAAATTAGCAAAATTCGCTGAATTCAATTTTGGAAATTGTCTTATTTCTTGCCGCAAAAAGGAGAGAAAAATGCAGAAACGACCAACTTTGACAAATTTCGCATTAATTTCTCCCTCGAAAATTTCTTTTGCAAAAGTTTCTTACCTGAAACTCTTATCATTGAAATCTCGCACTAAGTATAATGCATCTCGTTTTTCTGATAACCACGAATCCTATCTCTTTATTCCAGCCAAAACACATTCAAAACTTTTAGAGGAAGTCCACTTAAATTTCAAGATTTACCAGGGTGTTTTCAGACGAATCAAACAGCAAGGGTGTCACTTGGTCAAATTCATTGTTTTAGCAATAGAACTATACACATAGGCATACAGGAAGGGGGCTGTAGCCTCCTCCCAGTCTGACAAAAAATCGTAGAAATTCGGGCAAAATCAACCTTTCTTGCATAAAATGGCTTAAATGACGGTTTTAGAGAATCTAGAAGCTAAAAAAATAATTCTAAAAAACGTAAATAATCACCAAAATATCTTATCATTTTTGTCAGAATAGACATTTACATTTTCGGGTAAATTCTAAGCAGTCTCCATAAATTTTCCCTTTCCATACGCCTATGATTATACATCAATAAATGGTTAACTTCCATCAAAATTATACGGTCATATCCTATTTTCCTAGGTTTGTATTTGTTGTAATCTTTTAGCAGATTTTAAGATTACTCACCCCCTTTTTTGGTTAAACATTTCAGTGTGTGTGTGTGTGCATGCGTGTATATGTAGGTTGCATTAATCATTAATCTGTAATTTATTATCACTTCATGTAATGTCAAAAACTTTATTTTTTTAGAGAATCGATACAGTACTAGTACTGAAGATGTACGTTAGTACAAAATATATTTGCTGGTAAAAAGTAGTGTATTTGTAATGTCTCAAGTCAAGTTAAGTAGTTGGTGATCCAATCCCCTTAATCATAGTAAAATGTGTTTTTTCCTTTTTTAAATATTTGTCACACAAAATTGTAAACTAAATGGTTTTCATCTACTCTAGATTTTTTTAGGTTTTGTTGTATAGCAATTTTTGTCATATACTTTTCTTTTTCATTTTAGTCTAGTCTGTAGATGGCTTTGTTACAAATGTAATTTAGAATAAATATATCAGCAAATGGAGACTCTTTTTCTTTGCATAAATAAATATAATAGTACCAAGAATTAAGATGTTTCCTCAACTTAATATTCCAGAATTTTGAGAAATAATTTACAAAATTCCATGGATTTTCAAATTCCAGAATTTTCAAGGATTTTCCCTCAATTATCTTGCTATCTTGTCTGCCTAAGTCCTAAGATTTGGAACTATATTCCAAACAAATTTAAAAAATACTCACTCTCCATTTTCAAAAGAAGAATTTGAAATTGGAAACCTAACTGTCCATGCAAAAAACTTTGCATAATTCGCACCTTCTACCATTAGGGGGGAGGGGGGTCGGGATATTTTAGAATACCCTATCGTAGGTGGGGCTTGGGGAAAATCATAGAATCATGTGGGGGTTCCCTATATAGGTGGGTAGATTTTTTTTGGTGTTGGGGTTAGGATACATCCCATGCTGAAATTCACGATGGAAAGGGAATCAAATGGAAAGATCCCGTTTTTGGACATGGAAATCCACCATGTTGGTTACAATCTAAGCACAACTTGGTTTGTAAAAGAGACAGACACAGGACTAATCATGAACTATCATGCGTTAGCACCAAAACGGTACAAGAAATCTGTGGTACAAAGTTTTGTCCACAGAATTTACAGATGCTGTAGCTCTTGGGATCTTGTTAACTCTAGTTTAGAAAGAGCAAAGACAATCCTGGATAAAAACCAATACCCAGTTGAATTCTACGAACCTATTATAGGTGAAACGTTAAACAAAATCCAAAGAGCATTGAATCAGTCTCACATCACAGAACCGAACACTACTTTAGCTCAAACAGAACCAACATGTCCGAAACACATGATGAAAGTGCAATACAGAGGCGCGATCACCGACAAGTTTGTTAAAACATTGTACGATGCCAAAGCTCCTGTTGTTGCAGTTATAACCCTCAGAAAAATAAGAACCTTTGTAAGTCCCCTCAAAACTGAAGTTCCTACTGAAATCGCCAGTCGAGTCGTATACAAAATTACATGTCCAGGTTGTCAAGCCTGCTATGTTGGACAAACAGACCGACACGCTAGAACTCGATTTGGCGAACACAAGACGCTACGCAGTGGTCCAGTGAGGAAACACTTTGAATTTTGCACGAAACGAAAAGCAGAACACACAGACATGGCAATCTTACACAAAACAACTAAAAGCATTGCTTTCCTTGAAGCACTAGAAGCTCTTTACATTA
>JAUKPT010001837.1:0-14352 GCA_032273505.1 Nanomia bijuga | reverse complement strand
TTATTCAACTCACATTATTGTTTCAATAAAAATATTTCATGAATAAGAAAAGACTACCACTAAACGTCCAAACCAAGCCGAACTAAAATCCAATACAAAAAAATGCTCCTGAAGTGAAGATGACTGGTTGGGGTGCTTGGATTAAAAATTCCTAACAGTTTGATGGTAAATGGGTTGAAAGACATTCATAAATTACAGTAGATTCGCCACTGCTTGAATTGTTGCACCTTGACGTAACAAAATTTCGAAACTGTATATAATGCAGTTACATTTATATTTATATATAAGAATAAATAAAAAACTAAAATCTAAAAACCTAAAATAAACAAGAATAAAAAAATATACATGAGAGGTCAATAGACCAGGGGAAGGCAGGGTACTAAGAAGCTGGTACGTATGCTGTTACTAGGGTACTAGGCTGTTTTTGGGACGTGAGCATGAAAAGTGGTTATAGTACCCTAGGGTACAACGACAATTTGTGGAGGGGTACCCCCAATTGAATTTTTATTTCAGGGTGGGCAATATATTGCACTATAGAGAGAATTAAGGTCCTTTAACAAATTGCTACCCTAAAATCATCTACCCATCAGTAATTGGTCTAACTTGTGTATTACTGTGCCATAGTGTGTATCCCATGTCCCAAATATTAAGCACACTTTCATAATTCCATTTAGTAAAAGGAGTGTCTCATAAAAAACACAACTAAAATATTGAATGCTAAGCATATAACTTTTCTTGTTTTATTGCCAGCTTTTGCACATCATCAATTGATTGTGTGTTGAGATACATCTAAATTATCATTATCATTATACATTATCTTTTACATGTAAAAGATAATTATAAAATAATTGTCTGTGATCAAAGTTAAATATCATAAAAAGAATTGAATCAAATTATTGCACGATTATTAATGAAATTACCACACAACATTAATTTGTTTTTTCTATGCACGAGATTTTTTTTTTAATGAAAGATTTGTTTAATCAATGAAAAGACGTATTTAAATGAAACATAATGATTATTAAAATGATTCACTAAGATGACTTCAACACTGAAATATTTAAATTCATCTGATTATAATATTTTCGTTGCGGTTTTTTTTTGAGACACTATAGATGGCCATGGTCCGAGATATCTGTTGAAGACTTTGCCCCTCGATTCCCCCTGTATAATGCAATTCCAAGAAGTTCATGTTTCTCAGAACCAATCTGAGTAGAAAGCAAGATGTTTTACGTATTCTTTCGGAGGAAATAATGGTTTGTTTATACAGTCGTCTCTGTGAAGTTAGTGTGGTATCTGGAATTTCGTCATCTTTAATGCAAAATCTCGATCTGACAGATATAGGGTGTTCTTAAGGGTATTAGGAATGTTCTATTTATCTAAGAAGAAATATCTTATGCTCCTCACTATCAATACGAAGAAAAAAGTATGGAGGGTCTTACTCTTCGACATTGTGGTAAAATTTGCCGTTTGGTTCGTTCAAAATTATCATCATCATCTAGAAAATTTTATCATTTTTTACTTTTTCAATTCATCAAATGATGACATTTTGAAATTAACTAATCACATACTTGATGATGTAATTTCTAACCAATCAAATGGCAAATTTTACCCTTCAAAATAACGTAGAGTCGTTTTGACTGAGAATGATAGTCCGAATGTGCGACTTTTATAAGACTTTGAAAGCCAACATTTTTTTGTTAATCATTAAGAAAGTGTCGCTGCAAGGTTTTTTGTCAAGGAGCTAAAATTCGAAAAAAAAGCACTGTCTTACCCTTGCTCCCATTTGAATTATACCGCATACCTGGAATTATACCGCCTCATATCGCCTATTTTCGACTATTTTAGTCAATTTATTGGTAAGGAATTACATCATCAAGAAGCTGATTGGTTGAATTCAAAATTGTCACAATTCGATGTTTCTTTAAAATCGAAAATTGATAAAAGCGTTTCTACATGAACCAATCAGAATCTTGATGATGTATTATTCAACCAATCAATCGGCTAAATTAGCCATAATTTTTTCGACAAGCCCTTAGCGAGGGAAAAATAATTGCCATTAGGCAATGCCGACGATTCGGCAGTAAGTACGCTATCGGTTACACGATCGCGCAAAGAGCTTGCGCGTGCTTTTATGCGATCCAAAATTCTGTACCTTGCGTGATCGGTTTCACGATCGCGCTGCAGAAGTTTATGCGATCGTTGCGCGATCGCGATCGACTCGATCGCGCTACACTGACAGGCCTGATGGGACTCAAGCCATGACCTCGGTTAGCCCGATGTCGTCTATGCAAGATTGTTCCACCAGAAGTACAAACCGAACATAACCTTACTTAAGCTAACAGGTTTCTTAATAGATTAATTTCCTGTAAAAGTCAAACGTAACAATAACCATAGCTTGAGGAGGTGTATACGATATTTATTACCTCAAGGCTGGTGTTGACTGAAAACTCTCAATTTCGATACCATTATACAATAGCATACCAAGGTATACGATTACCACATAAATCGTAAAGTCCAACACCCATCTGTCAGAAAGAAGTGCGACTTGATAGCCTTTTATAAGCCGCCTGTCAGCACACAGTATGAGGAATGTCAAGAGTTTAACGACGGACTGTCTGGAAAGTTGCTTGCATATAAGGTATCGATTAAAGGGGCTGTTTCGGTAAAAATCGACAAATGATTGGTCGAATATTACAACATGTTGAACATGATAGGTCGTTTACAAAATGGCGTAATTTGTTGTTTTATTGAAAGTTAAAATGCAAGTAAGAATTTTTAGTGAACCAATAATGTTTATGATGATTTAATTCACTCATTTTTTCTATAGGAAACTGAAAATCGGTTGAGCCCTCAAAGTTTCTTAAAAATTCACCCATTTGAGCCCTCAAAGTTTCTTATGAGTTTCTAAATTTATTTATTTATTGTATTCAATTAGATTTTTATTTAATACATAAGTACCATAGAAAATATTTTCTTATGCGAGCAGTTTCTTAGGTCGCCTCAAATCCAGTCCTGGTTTTCTTATAGCGATTTTCTTATACAAAATAAATGATGTAATATTCGACATATCATTTGCCGATTTTTACCGAAATTTGTGGACAATCCCTTAACAAGAAGGACTCTTTTTAACTCAAGGGGAAAAGTATTACAGAAAAAGATAAAACCCAAGATTGCAACTTGGTTCAATTTCGAATATTGAGTCGAATTGTATCTAATAGCAACTAGATGTTGATTTGAGTTTTATATTACAACAAATCCTAGATTGCATTCATTTCTCAAAACGTTGTCTAATTTAGACAATTAATGACATCATCAAACATCTGGTTGGTTCATTTTAAAATGGTATCATCATTTTTGATTTTAAGAATAACCTCAAATTGTGACATTTTTTAAATCAACCAATAAGTTCCTTGATGATGAAATATTCAACCAATCAATACTCTTTATTAGACAAAATTTCCTTTTCTGCTTATATTTCGTTTTGTCTGCTGTACAAATCCATATTTCACCATATTATTCTGTGCAAATCAAAGCGAAAAGAAAATTCAGCAGAATGAGCAGTTTACGTCAACCGTTTAATAGATTCTACCGATGACCTAGAAATTTTTCTTACAGATGACGTCAGCTATCATTGATAAACTGAGAAATGTCTCAAAATGCATTTCATTGCTAAAATTGTCAATAATATTCGCGTATAATGTAGTTTTCATAAAAGGCATTTGACACTCCACTGTTAACGTCAACCGTTTAATAGATGCATAGGATGCACCAGACTTTCAAAAACCAATAACTTTGTTTCCGAACTGATAGGCTCTAACTATGGACGAAACACCTCCTTCAATGCGATACATCTAATCTGTCATTAAGAGGGCGTTGTGATGCTCCTAATTAGCACAAACAATGCTTGATTGAGTCGCTGATATCCATTGTGTTCAGTTAATGATCACAAGGTCGCATTCTTTACACTATAGTCGATCTTCAAAGGGAAAAGGAAGACAGGCATTGAGTTTCAGCCCCTTGACATCTCTAATAATAAATAAACTTTTAAGTAAACAATTAAAAAGTTAATTAGTCGGAAACAAGCATTTAATGTTATTTGTTTGTTTTTAATTATGTTGAAATTAAGGTACTTATGAAAGTTTAAATGGTGTCTGATGCCCTAAACATATTCCCAACGGTATTTACATATTAGTGTAAAATTCAGTGCCGGATCTGGTCCTGTTTCTAAGTAAATCCAAAAATCATTTCACTCTCGACCAGGGTTCCAGAAAAGCCGGTACCGCCGGTGCTCGGAAAGGGTAATACCAGTTGGAAACCTTGGCCAATTTGGTATGTGTTTTGTCATATAACTTACGGAAATTTGAGTTTTTCTTCTTCTCGTCTCAAAGTTGCTATCAGTATACTATATCATATTGCTTGTTACTCAAGTCAAGTGAGTTAATTCTATATCACCGTAGTTTGCAAAAATTCACGGATGCAATCCCTCACATAAGAGGTTTTAAAAGCCTAAAATAATACCTTGTAAAAAAGTTCATAACAAATTTTTCAGCCGGAAGCAAATACCTGCGTTACCCGGAAGCAAAAAATATTCTGGAGCCCTGCTCTTGACTGCTCTTCTAGAAGGCTATGGTGGGACACCAACGGTCGAATATGAGTAGTAGAAGCATTCTCAACTCCCAGAAACTTTTCTTTTTTTATCTATGCTTATATAACCAGCGCACATCCCAAATAGAGGCAATTTACACACACAACATTTAACATGGAACAGAACCCTACGTGAGACCTTCAAGCTAACGACCAGCTCCAGCTACATAGTCTAGTGGCTAATCCTACTTATTTTTAATTATATATAAATCATATGCCTCGACGAGGTCTAGAGCCGCGGTCATAGCGGCTTAATACGTAACGTATTAACCACTAGACTATGCGTCCACGAAACTCTTAATTCGAGACGACCCATTTATCCACTCGTATCTATTAATATCATTATTCCATTCAAAATGAAATGTTCGTTCTGAAACGACTGCACGCGTGAATACACTGAATACATTACTGTCCGCCACTAATATTTTTATTCCTCTCGAGAATGGAATTTTCTTGAAAGAATTATACGTTCTTATTTTTGTTCTGTTACCTGCTAACTACATAACAAGTTAACTCTTTAAATTTTTATTTCTTTATTTTACGGTGCAAAAGTATACTTCTTTATAAATTGCTATCAGTTCGGAATTGAAATTTGACTTGTGATGCAAATCCTCTACATCTAGAATTACTTTGACTGATAAACCATCTCTTGTGTAATAGTCTAATCTACGAAAAACGGATGGATTAGCAAATAGAGTTTCATACTGTCCATTGAACACGCACGAGGACAAGCAGCTTACATTCTTTATAAATATCTTACTTATGCTAGATGTCACTCTTGAACAAAAAAACATCTTCTCTATCCGACATTTATTGCCCACTATCTTTGATTTTTGACATTTATGATGTTTAAGTAATCGGGCTTTTGCGTTTTGAAATCTATTTTTGAACTATAAGAACATTTATAAGGGTTGGCTGTTTAGACTATTCGCCCTTTTTCTATTTTTCCCACTTAATGGGTCAGACGCCTTACCCCGATTATCACTACTAAGCGTTATGGCGGATATCGTGATTGTATGATG
Organism: Nanomia bijuga; assembly: GCA_032273505.1. NCBI lineage: Eukaryota > Metazoa > Cnidaria > Hydrozoa > Siphonophorae > Agalmatidae > Nanomia > Nanomia bijuga. Next base: position 8,683 of record JAUKPT010001837.1, on the reverse strand, counting down.
ATTTGTAAAATAAAAGGTTCCTACTTAAATTGCAAAAAAGGTATTTCAGGAATTCTCTAGGTATGCTTATAATGTTTTAGACAGCAGCTTACATTCTAGTAAATTCTGTTTTTAGACATTATAATACGTAGGCTTTTAACATATTAAGTTCATAAATCTGGATCACGACCAATTAGTTAAAGACGATTAATTTCGTATGCTTAAATTGCGTTTCTTTTCCGCTAAATAACCGAATCGTTTTAGCTCAATTAGTCAGATGAGTTATATATTGGACCCATCATCTCTGACAGACTATAATAACACAAACGTGTTGGTACTATGGCTTCTAATCTGTGTCTGAATATCACCAATACCATCAAATATACTTGAGTAAAAGATAAGGATGATTATGAGCACGTATTTGAGAGTAATCCAGTAACCCAGCTATCTGATACCTTAACGTTTTGCCTTTTGGGTCTTACCCGAGTACTACATGAATTGTGCTTCAAGAACTGTCGCTATTTAAGAGTGGCTATTTGTCATCTTTATTTATGTTTAAAACTGTATAATGATAAGTGTTTCTCTTACCCGTTATGGAGATATTCGATTCGAATAAACTATCTTAAGTGCGAATTATGTTTTTGTGGAAATAAGGCAGTCGATTATAAATGAACAATATAACGGATAGGAGACGTATGTTGGAATATCATCGTCTATCGTCGTACTTTTGACTTGTGACGTATTTCCACTTAGAATAAACCTCTCAAAACGCTATCAAAAACGGTTATTTCGCATGTCGATTTTTGACAATAAGTTCTTATGCGTTTGGCATGAAAGAACTAATTAAAAAGAGCGTATATATAGTGGACTTGCTTTTTTTAAATTAGCAATTGTTCAATATCTGAATCTGTAGAAAGATTTTGTCACGAACATCATATACTTGCATGCAATCAATTGAAACTTAGAGTAAATGCTTAGAGTAAATGCTTAGAGTAAATCACTTTCTGAGTCTTCAAAATTGAAGACGGATGGAACCAATTGTACGTATTCGAGATATATATGATTATGATATGATTTTTTTCATCTCTTTTCACATTTTATTCTCTAACTACTACCCCACCCCCTTCCCATCCCCCGCCCTGTTTTTGGTTAAAAAACAATAGAATATCCTTATTTCTTCATCATCCCCAAAGTGTTAACCGTTGAATGCGGTAAGTCTACTAGTAAAACTCGTTGTGGGTTTTACGCAATATCCATATAAACTATCGGATGCAATAAAAACTAACGACCCATTGTTTTGTGAGGTTATGAAATTGACAAATGGTGATGACAACATGTGGTATAATTGTGGTAATGAGTGGTCCTAGTAATCCAATTAAAAAATAAATGAGATACGCCAGGAATAATAAATTCGATTAGATATAGCGTGTGACGCCTAATGGACTTCATTCACTTGACCCTATTTTTATTGGGGGAGAGGGGGTGTAAAAATACGTTCCTAAGCAATATGAATTTTCATTACATGGAATTTAGTTGTACACAATTTCCTCAAAGAATTTTGTCGTTTCCGTGCTCCAAAAGTTTTTAGGGGTATTTTGTTGAAGGACTATACTGTTATTTTTATACATTTTGAGTTGTATTTTAAAAGTTTGGAGCTATTTTTATCATCTAAATTGTTTCAAATGCATTAATTTTACTTTCTTAGTTTGTGAAGAGTCTTAAGTCTTTATGGTTTATAAATTTTAATATAAGTAAGAAATTTTCAGTTTGGAAACACATATCACTCAAAATTTGTAAATAAACGACGTATAGGAATAAGCCCAATAAAATTAGGTTCAAACACCTGAACGTGAAGCGTGAAGAAAACGTGAAGAAATGTCCATATTTATTGATCAAATTATCTCTTTACTAATTAAGTAGGTGCGATCCGGGTTCGATTCCCACTCGTGTCATCAATTTCTCTCGTGTCACAACTTCGACGTAGCTATATAAATGAAATTATTCTGAGGTACCGTAACCGAGAGGAAATGACATTAAACGATGTGAATAGATCAAAGGTTATATCGCAAGTCGAGGGGGTCGACCCGATGGGACTTGAGTCATGGCCTCTATTAGCCTGTTCCATCAGTGTAAACCTTCAACATTATACCTTAGACCTTGTGGATCTTATGCGATCTAATTAATGAATTTTCTTTTGGTTTGGACTATCTCTAAGATTAAAGCCGGTCAATTAACACATAGGACAGTTAGAAACGTCACGTCTCGTGTCTAGACTAATGTTCTAATAATAAACAGAAGTTCGTTATAGGACTTGTCACCAAATGTCGGCTATTTTAGCCGTTTGTTTGGTTAGAAATTACATCATCATGAAGCTTATTGGTTTAACCTAGAATGTCGCTCTTTGATGATTTGTTGAAATTGAAAACGATGAAAATGTTACTACATGAACCAATCAGTATCTTGATGATGTAATTTTCAACCAATCAGTATCTTGATGCTTCAGTTTTTAACCAATCAAAAGATTGAATTATTTTTGCGGCAAACCCTTATATAGAAAAGTTTCATCTGTTTCTAATGATACTTTTCTTATATCCTTTGATTTCCATCCATAAAAACATAATCATGTTAACAAGGTGTTTTATTCTCTAGTGAGATGACCCTCTTTCCATCCTATTGTGCGAAGTCCATAAAAGCATAATCATGTTAACAAGGTGTTTTATTCTCTTGTGAGATGGCCCTCTTCTCACTTTATCCCTCATGCTTTTATTAATAATCTAATACCTGATTACATACCACAAAATGACTCACCCCAAACTAGTTCATTTGCATGAATGGAATATGTTACGCTGAGAGGATCAGTTCAAATCGTTCGACGTAAGAAATCATCTCGAAAATGTGTCTAATTTAGATTATTGATTGGTTGAATATTACATCATGAAGATTCTGATTGGTTCATTTTAAAATAATATCATCATTTTCAACTTGAGGAAAATATCAAAGTGTGGCTTTTTTTTTATTTTGTTAATGCTGTACGAAGATGTTGAGCATCTAGTTATGTTACAGTCACTGGGTGTTTCTTACATAAGAATTTCTCTGTAGGTTGTTTGAGAAACGATGTAAGGATATACACAATAAACGACTGTTCAGAAGACAATATAGAATGAGTTACAAAAGCAGCTGTTCATCTGCAGCACTTTGTGGAATCTGGATACTATTGAAAACCTTGAGATTCTTTATGGTTAAAAAATCTGTATCGTTGAGGATAATGAATAGGCCTGACTAGATTAACAAACAGTTTGACAGTCGTGTCTCTAATATTGAGATTAATGAGTTTTTTTTCAATTATAAGAACCTATTCTGTTACTTCCCTGTCAGTGATGCTTCTGATTAGCAGTGCTTTTTTTAAATCCAGGTATTCTTTGTGTAAAAAAGTGTGTTTTTGTATAAGTCACAACGTCTGTTTTCAATTGACTGAGCAATCTCGCCTTGCAAGGCAATTTTTCTTGTGATGAGAAAATCCCCTATATACAGGGTAATCAAAAACGACAAAGATTCTTCAGTGTATTGTTATCGCTTTCAAATGATGAAGTAATATTAGATGATAATAAAGTAATATATAGTAAATTGAGTAAAATAATCGATAAATAATGTAAAAACAACAACCAAGTGATTTTAATACACCCAAGAATTTTTGATGTTTTAAAGTAATCTAAATCAGGTCCATTTTGTAAAAGAAAATTGCTCTAAAAATCGAGGTTGAAAACTAAGGTCAAATTTCGGCTATTTGAGCCGTTTGATTGGTTACAAATTGCAGCATCAGAAAGCTGATTGACTCAAACAAAAATGTCACAATTTGATGTTTTTTTAACATGAAAAATGAAGAAATCTTTATTAAAGAAACAATCAGAATCTTGATGATGTCATTCCGGACCAATCAAATGATTGAACTAGCCATGATTTGACGAATAAGATCATCGGGTAAATCACTCCCTTAAAATGTGTACGAGATTTTTGTTCAAACAATAGGATTTCCTTGAGATTTATGAAGAAACAATATGAATTCTTGCTAAAATATACGAGATTTCGCCACAGTGATTTACCCCTCGCATAAGTCTCTTTATTTTACACTTCTATATTGATACCATATTACTCTAATAAACCACCTGCGCGGTTGTTCAGAGAGATTTGTTTACGCAGATAAATATTTGATGAAGAAAACGGTTCATGTAAGGTTGTATGAAATGTTTAACTCTAGATCATATATAAATTACTCTGAGGTCCTGAATAAACGGGGGGTCCTAATAAACGGGGGGGGGGGTGGTGATAAAACATGAAAATTTTAATAAGCGGGGGGCTTTTAATAAACGAGGGGAGGGTGGAAAATCATATCAATTGTCATAAGCGGAGGGAGGTCTGGCAGCAAAGCATAAAATCAACATTTTTTGGTCAATTATTTTCGTATATAACAAACATAAATATTTTGGCCAACAGCGCCAAAGCATAATTTGGAAAATAGGGAAGAAATGAAGCGATTTCTATTGTTTCGCACCCTAAAACAGGGAAGAAATACGTATATTACGTATAGTAATAAAAGATAAAGATTAAAAATCATAGTTCACTCGACTTCTTCCGACTGGAATCGATTGTGGCTCATTTACCCTGCACACAAGGTCTTCATCGAGCACTTCAAATTTCATGTCGTTGATTTGATAGTATGAGGATTGTTGGTGGGCTCAAAAAATGTGACCATAACAGGATCCTTTTCAACTATAATTAATAAACGGGGGGTCTTAATAACAGCGGAAGGGTTGGATTTATAAGCGGGGGAGGGGCGTTTATTCGGGGGCTCATAGTAGCTGAGAAGTTACTGAAACAGCACAACAATGGTTTTTAAGCGGCGTTGTCTAAAGAACCATTAAATGGACAAAAGGTTTAGGAGACAACTCAAAAGTTAGTCTAATTTAGACTATTGATTGGTTGAAAGTTACATCATGCAGAATCTGATTGGTTCTTGTAAAAAATGTCACAGTTTGATTTTTTTTTTGCAGTCAAAACAGATGATATCATTATTAAATGAACCACTCAGATTCTTCATGATGTAATATTTAACCGATAAATAGTCTAAATAAGACAAACTTTTGAGACAATCCCTTACCTATTCTGGGGTTATTAATAGAGAAATTCTCTTTATAGGACAGCAAATTCAATGACACATCCTTCATTTCTTCCCTCTTCGTTTAACATGAAAGCAACTACGCTTTTAAGACGAACTTTAGAAACGAATCAGGATTTCCAAACTTCTTATCAATATACTGTCCTTAACCTTACCAAAACAAAAGCTCTTTTATGTGTCAACTGTCCAAGCTTGAGCCTTTGTTGTTTACAATCAATATCTGCCAATATGTAATTTCATAATTGCTTTTACTTATGGAATCCGCCAGCTACTCAAGTTATAAGAAGGAATATCATGCTATGTTGAAGAATATCAAGCTTTTTTAAAAAAAAAAAATTTCAATAAGTTTGCCTCGCCCATATCCTCTTGACTGAGAGAAAAGTCTTGAAGTAGATGGAATTAGGAAGGGCTATTGTCTTAATTCCCAAACACATGCTGGTCGCTACGTTACAAATCACGCATTGAGACAAGGTGTTTCTGGAGGATTTTCTCGTTGGACGTGTGAAGTAATGGTCTTAGCACGATTTGACTGTGTGTTATTTGATTAGCCTATTTGTCAGACCTTAACCAATCAGAAACTCCTCTCTCTCTCTTACAGCTCTCTACTTTACGCTTTAATCGCTCTCAATCCACTTAGAGATCATCTCTCAAAACTTGGTCTAGTCCAGACTTTTGATTTGCTGAATATTACGCCATTAAGGATCTGAATGGTTCATTTAAAAATATTTTCATTATTTTGGATTTTAGCAAAATATCAAATTGTGACATTTTTGAATTGACCAATCAGATTCCTTATGGTGAAATATTAAACCAATCATTAGTCTATATTAGACAAAGTTTTGAAATAATCCACTTATATGATTCCAATTATGCAGGCAATATAAGAAGGGAAGTAATACGAGAGGTTTATTAGATGTTAGTGGTATAAGCGAGAAAGTTTAAAAGGAACCGCTAGAGCATTTTGATCTCGTTAAATTGTCATTGTGAGACATGTTAATAGTCATAAGTTAATAGTCACAATGACTGCTATAGAACTTATGTGGAAATAGAAATGTCGTCTTTCTCAAAACGCTGCAGCATCATTCATCATGAGCCTTATGCTAGGATTGATTATGACCAACGCGTAGTGGTATGTCATCTTTCAGCACACTTCCATCCATTTAAGTTAAGCATCGTCGTCGTGAGATATACTGGATTGAGGACGCGGATTGATGGTAGAGGCGAGGGTCATTAAAAATGATGCAATAAAAATGGACTCAACTCGGGTTCTTAGCGAGGGCACATTAACTGTCGTTAGGCAATGCCGACGGGTCGACCCATGCCATGTGAGGGAAACTGGGTAGTCAATTGGTAGTTGACTAAACACTAGGTGAGCCATTGCCTCGATAAGTACGTAAAGAGCTTGTGCATGGCTGTCCCATCATAATTGCAAACCATTAACCATTATTTGAGATATATACTCTCAACCCTCAACCTCATTTAAGACCAACGCCAAATTTCTTGAAGAATATGGCGCCGGTGTAAAACGAGTTTGCTCTGTATTGACTAACAATTCAAAAAGTTTTTTTTAGATCCAGAAAGAATAATTTCATCCAAAGGATTTCATTTTTTTTCGTGGAACTATTTGATCTCTTTGGTTAATACTTCTCTGGATCAACTTGTGGGTTTTGAGGAATTATCTAATTCGGACTAGAAACACTTCTCATCTAAGAAAAGGTAAAGCAGTCGTACCAAGTCACAGACTCATTCGCCAACTGTAGTTCCATCTAGTGTTTCCAACTGACTAACCAATGCCCTCACAGAGAAGGGACGATCGGTCGGATTTTTATCCTATTTTATCCTATCGGCTTATAGGGAAAAATGCCTCTATATTTTGAATACTTGTTAAGGATGGAACGTTATTCGGACGAATAGATAAGTGTTTACCCACTCAACATTCCCTTTACCCTAACGATAGATGATCAAAATGAAAATCACGATTCTTTCTTCACACAATATTTATTCTGTGAAGTATGACCATCAGACTAAAAAGAAAATCGTCAATTTAAAATTTTGATCGGGAGGAGGGAAATAAAATCTTTCGGGTCGGCCATTTTTATGCCAAGACCTGACGGAATTACAGCCTCGCGATTGTTAGAATCACACTTTAATTGATATTATCTTTCCTTTAATATTTCAGAGTAGTTGAAACTACCGCTAAATTGAAATATTGAATATTAAACCCCAGATCGCACCTAAATTAATATACCAACTACATTTTCTCTAACAAATTGAAAACATTGAAATAGTTTCCTTTTTTCTTTCTTAAAGAATTGTTTTTCACGAGGTCGACAGTAGGTCACCATATTCTTAAAGCCTTGATTTAGGTAGCTAATATCCACGTTATCCTTTGATGGTATCTATAAACATTGATAGTTTTACATGATTTGCTTTAAAGCATTATAGCATATCCATCATTATCATGCGCTCATATCCCATTTGTTAGAAACACATTTACTTTTAAGATTAGTTTGGGCATATTCTAAATATTTTGAAATGGGTGCCGATAGTTTCGACAGCACGCGGTACTTTTTATTGCTTTTAAGTTGACATTATTATGTCTTCATTTACGTATGATCGAAAAAAACACATCAACATTGCTTAAATGAATGAAATTGGCATTAATGGCATTCCTCCCTGGCGTTTAGATTTTGGCAATAATATCTAAAAGTCATGTTATAACAAGCTTTTCCAATAAGTTTATTTTTACTCAGATGTCATCTAAACACTTGTTGATATAAGTTTAAAAATCTGTCATAAAAAGAGAGAATACGACTTTGATGCCAATCTATGGAGATCTCACTCATCCATCATTATTTAATAGATTAAAAAGGACGCCTTTTAAGGGTACACTGATACCCCGACCCTACCCGCTGTAAGATCTAATCTGCGATGGCGCTTTTAAAGTACTTGTTAAAGAAAGGAACACGAGCTAGATTTTTTGATTCATCTACCGTGACACCGACAAAAGATCAGGCGAACTGAAGATGTTGATAGCCAGTGGCGAGAAAAGAAGGGGGTGTTTGTGTGTTTGGGGGGTATTACACCCCCATTTTTAATATACTTTGTAGGGAAATTCTTGTCTGTACATAAAGAAATCTGAAATCATTTCCGTCGTAACTCTTTAAAGTATTGCTTTACCGACGCCTACGATATTACACTAGATAAATAAGAGAAAAATCCCCGTTATTTTGTTCCACTGAGCCAATTTTGCTCTACGCGTGTCACTACTGTAGACTCGTAAAGACAGGTAAGACCCGGAAATCTGGAAAGCAATTGTCTCGATGATTCATCACTCAAAATATGACATCATCTGGGAAGAGTATCAACCCCCCATTAGCAGAAAGTGTGCGATACTGCGATGGTGATCGCGGTAGGCAGAGACAAATCTCATGTTCTCACGGAATGATTCCAGATAAACACGATTCCAATGTTTTTCCATTCGAAGAAGGATAGGTTTGCCTGAGACTGAGGGTTATTAAATATTTGATT
>JAUKPT010001836.1:346-14355 GCA_032273505.1 Nanomia bijuga | reverse complement strand
TAAATAAATAAATAAATAAATAAATAAATAAATAAATAAATAAATAAATAAATAAATAAATAAATAAATAAATACATAAATAAATAAATAAATAAATAAATACACGTACCCTTGGCATTGCTTCGAGGATAATAGACATGAGGGCTGCATCACCGTATTGTTTGTACGCAGCTGCTTTCTGACGCATGCTCTCAGCTTCTGCTCGTCCAATTGCCTCGATCACCTGGGCCTCAGCTTCCCCAATCATCTGAAAGAAGGACGCTATATTATGTCACTTTCAATCATTTCAAAAAAAAAATCAATATAAAAAGGATGTGATCAGTTATCAATTATTCATAATGTTGGGTCACCTTACAAAATTCTCAACCCGCGGTGAGGAATCTTATATTTTCAATGGTAGACATGATAAGGGGGGAATGGGAGTAATAATAATCTAAACAAAGGGAGAGCTTGGTTGGGGATGGGAATATTAGATAGAATATTATAATGAAATTGAAGCGAACCTTCACTTTCTCTGCGTCTGCTTGAGCAGTAAGTAATTTTGCAGTCCTGAAAAAAAAACGATACAAAGATCAGCGCCCGCCGGTTTATTACAAATTACCAGAATAAGAATTATATACAACTAACCTGAAAAAATGGCACAAATAATCTGTGGGATTGCTTCAGGATGTTTAAGGGATTGTCTACGAATATCGGTAAAATATACCAATTGATTGGTTCAAAATTACATCATCAAGAACCTTATTTGTGTGGTTAAGGTTAAGGTCGTAAAATTTCAAAAGAAAATCCTAATAGCAAGTTAATTAGTGGGCAGAACAGGCAATCGTATGGGATTGCAAATCCAATGGGCCCAAATTGTTTTCAGAAATTCAGAGCTCTTGTAAAATGCAAATAATGTTTATCCAATACAAAATTAATGAAAGGTGAATGCAAAAAGCTTCAATCATCGCTATCTTTTTCATATACTACTACAGATGAATACCTTATATGACTCATATCAATTATTTTGCGTGTTAGAGGCAGCTCTAGGTTCTTCGTCAATAGTTAGACCTGTTATATTTCCTAAGGCCAAGGAAGTAAAGTCGTCCTGCGAGCCCCAAGAACTTATGTACCGCTATATAGGTTAATCAGTTCGGAGCTTGATTTATTGTAAAATTTTCATTACATATTATCTCTATTATTTTGTCTGTCAAACCTGTCCTTAATGACAGGCATCCATTCGTTATTTTGACATATGGATCATGATTGCTTCTAGACGACATTTCATGGTTCTTATGTAGGAGTCAAAGTTAAAACCAATGAATGGCGAAATTCCATGGTTAGAAATGCTCTCCATTTAAATCTCCCTTAGATTCGCCAGGGTTAATTTCGCATGAAAAATCGCCGCGAAATTTGAGAAATTTCATACCCGCGAAAATTTGCAATATAAAATTCTGCCAAATCCATGTTTTAGCCAGTTTTTCGATATTTTACCATCTTTACAGGATATTTTTGATAAATCCCCGCGAAAGTAAGAAATACTTAAATACTTATGCTTAACCAATTAGAATCTTAATGACATCATCATTAACCCATGAGAAGACACAATTAAACTTACTTTGCAGCTTCTGCTATGAGTTGTATCCTGTAGTTTTCTGCTTCAGCTGGCGCTCGAACAGTCGACGCGAGTTCTTTATCGCAGCGAACTATTTCTCGATCTTCGACTTCAACTAATTTCTCTCGCTCGATAATTTCGATTTGCAATTGTTCGCGACGAATTAATTGGTTCTCCTTTGCTTCCTAAAAACAATTTAATTTTGTCATTTGATTGGTTGAAAATTACATCACCTAGAATCTGATTGGTTGACGTTTTTTCAGAACTTGAAATCATGATGCGAGCCTAAATGAACCATTCAGAGTATGGATGAATTGTAATTTTGGATTGATTAAATATAACTAGTCTTGTTTAACTAGACGTTTTACCGAGTTCACACAGACTAGTTAAATTCGTCTATTTAAATTTAATCAATCAATCGTCGTCTTGTTAAATTTTAATCAATCACTCTGAGAAGGGGTGAATAATTGAATGCCTTCTATTGTTAAAAATGGTACCAACTTATTAAAAGGTTACGTAACATACAGTTAGTTATATGACCTTTGGTTACGTCTGGTTACACATGGTAGGTAGGTTGATCAAAATTTGCTATTTTGGGGTTACATAATAAATTAACGTGCCCTTGTCTAAGAGATATGGGATTTGTGTAAGATATCACTCCAGAGAAAACAAAACGTGAGTAATATGTCTCATATATGATCTGCCCGCAAAGATAACGCCATTTTTTAGCATTTTTGTTGCGTACTCTTAAATTATTATTAGTAATGAAGGTTGACAAGAAAAACCCTTTCCCAAGCCTAATTGTATTGTGATTTCTGACCAACCAGATGAATGAACTCGTACCCATAATATCCCTTAACATGCGCAGTGACCTAACACCCTTATGCTAGCAAATACCTGATATTCGTAAACTTTCCCCGATAAATAAGCAAACTAAATGTGAATTTTTTCCCAATGTTTGTCCGGGGTAATTAGTAAAGCTTCCGCGGACAAACATTTGCTTATTTATCTGGGATTAATTAGCTAATATCTGCTATATTATTTTTAGAACTTATTTCTTTCTTGAATTCTTAAATGAAACATTCAATAATTTATTTGACGACTTGGTAACTAAGGCAACTAAATCGGAATCAAAATCAGGATTCATGCAAAAGATACACAAACTGATAACAGTTCCGAATTCAATTCAATTCAAGAAAATGTCATGTGAAAATACACGTGATCACGTGATCATATGTACAAAATCAATATTTTTAAGACTTGTTCTTGAAATGATATCATTTGAAATATAAGATATTTTCGGTTTTCGTGGAAAGTTGAAGACATCAAAAAAAAAACATTTACTTTAATTAATTTGACGGGAATAACAAGAGACTTTATTTATCTGGTAAGTTTGTATTTTTATAAGAAATTGAATCTTAAAAGATCGCCGCCTTTACTGGTGGACAGAATGATAAAAAGCTCTGAATCACTAATCACATGATCTAAATTTGTATTTGTATGAAATCTAAGTTCAATTTGATATTACGCACAAGTTTCCTAGCCATGTAATTGTATAATGGCATGGTATGGTTTAACATTTAAAAGTGGTCCTTGCAACGTGGAGGGAGGGGGGGAGCAAAATGATCCCTGATCGAGGAACAGCCTGTATATTTTAGACAAGTCTTTACCTTATTTATGCCTAAAGTCGCTGCTCAAATGTGCGGGCGATCATGAATATATATCTGATAAGTCTTAACCCTATTCTAGATTTAAATGATATTAAACCAAGGCAAAGATTTTCTCTCAATACAAAAAAGTATATTTTCCCATTTCTTTCAATGAAACGAAATTCGCGATTCAGGGGTTCGAAAAGAAAGTATTTTATGCTCCATTCCCCTCGCTTTAGATTCTATTCACCGATCTCAAAAATCTTATAGTTAAACCACCGTGGGACTAAAGTCGAGGGCAAAACAGGTCAAAAAACTCCAAAATTCCCCCCCAAAAAATCCTAAAATTCCCCCAAAAAAAATCCTAAAATTCCCCCAAAATAGGCCAAAATCCCGAAAAAATTCCCAAATCCCCAAATTCTTTGACAGAATTTTCGAACCTGTTTGCCCCTCTGACTAAAGTTTTCACCTTTTTTTTCTTAGATTTTCATGAGATGTCTAAAGTCGCTGCTCAAATGTGCGGACGATCATTTTCTTGGTACGCGGACGGAGAGAGATGTAACAGCGAGTTCTTCACCATGAGGAGTAACGGGGTCGTCCAGGCTCTCAATGACCGGAATGGCCGCTGGTCGGTGGTGGACAGTTACACACTGTACGTGACATTTGGGGGACAAGAATACATCATTAAAGTCGAGAAGAATGCAAAGAAGGGGGAGGTGATTGCCCCCTCGTACAAACCACCCATTAAATTGGAATTGAATTAGAATTTGAGAAAATGTAAGCCTGAAATTGAAAATATTGCATTGTATTACATTTTATTTATTTATTTTTAAGCTGAGTAATTCGCCCGCTTCCTGTAGGCAGGGCTACATGCACAAAATTGTTTCCATTGCTCAAATATCGATTATCTTAAGTTAAGATAAGTTAAGTTAAGATTTTTAACACGCATTAAGTAATTATTGCTGTTACGCGAACACTTCTATTATACACAGCTAAAAATACATTTTAATTACTGTGCACGAAATACTTATATTGTGAACACACCTGTAGACTGGGGGCTGACTTTGACGCATAAGTCCACTTAAAAAATGTTTTTCCTCTTTTACCCCTGTTTGTAACCTTCGATTTTTTTATACTTGGCACACATAAAGACACCATGATAACATCTAACTGTTGCTAAAACAAGAAGTCATCATTTTTATTACCTAGCGAGTTTTTGAATGCTTTAGTAAATACAAAAGTACCTCATAATTCCAGTAAGAGTCAACATTTTGTTTGATAATTAATTCTAAAGACATTATTTGATGATACAAACTTGCTCAGAAAAAATAAGGTCAAAGGAAGTACCGGAAGGCACTGAACTAGATTTTTATGTGTAGTAAAGAGGCCTGTTATTATAGTACGCCATGATTTAAACCAAAAAGTAGATGAAAAATTGAGGTTATGCGTCAAAACCGAGTCCACCCATGCCATGTGAGGGAAATTGGGTAGTCAGTTGGTAACTGACGAAGCACTAGATGCGACTTAAGTCATGCCCGCGATTAGCCCGATAACGGTTTTGCAAGACGTTTCTATCAAAAGTGCATACCGTACCCTTACCCTAAAACCAGCCTTTAGTCTCTAAGGTTGAGACGAATTGCAAAATAGATTATGTTATACAGAGCTCGAGAATCTTACAACTTTCCGTGTCACTCAAAATCTTAGGTAAAAATCTACCGACAGCAGAAAGGTCTAGTGACTGTGCAAATAAGATTCTCGAGCCCTGATGTTATATAATACGCTATGAGTTTGCTCCAATACTCCTTTCCCGTAAGGGGTTATCGCAAAATTTCGGTTATTTTAGCGGTTTGATTGGTTAGAGATTAAAGCAACAGGAAGCTTAAGGACCATTTAAGACAATAAATCAAAATATTTGCTTTTATCTTACCACAAGCAATGTTGAAGTAATAATTCTCTAAATTATTACGTAAACCATAATGTAAAAATCATGCACAGTTATGAAGAGTTTAGTAAAAAATTTGCTACTGGGGAGGTACTGATGGTTCCAATTTGTTAAAAGGTTACGTAACATAAAGGTAGATATATGGCCTCCAGTTTCGTTTGGTTACATATGGTAGGTAAGTTGCTATAAATCTATTAAATTTGATGGAAAAGATACATGTCCCTCAAGATACATAAAATCTCCAGGGACTTAATTGATGAACATTTCATGCTTTTTTTTGTTACTGATGGTTCCAATTTGTTAAAAGTTTATGTAACATAAAGGTAGGTAGGTATGGTATGTATGGTATCGGGGTAACGAAATAATTAAACGTTCCCTGATGGAAGGCGAATGTAAAACATTGACGAATTAGCACCGGGGAATTTTCATTTTGGGTATCAGCGAAACGAAGCATTTCATCCTCCGAATGATCTTGATGGCAATTCAAAGCTTAGACAAAATTCGCCGTTCGCCGGGTTAAATCTAAAGACCTGGCAATCCAAGAAAATGCATCGAAGGAGCAAATGAACAGATAATTTGAAAAAAGGGAAAATAAATAAATAAACTAATAGATAAATAAGATACAAGTTTCCATGGTTTCTTACCTGTAGCGAATACGCGAGTTCAGCTTCTGCACGTTTCGCGTTTATCTGTTGATCGAAAATTGATTTTTGCGTTTGGTACGCGCTCACCGAGTCTTTAACCGCGGCTTCGGTTTGACATTTCATGACCGCGCACACACGGTCGCACTCTGATTCCTAAGAAGAACAACGGACGAACAAGTAATGGACCACCTCAGTTTATAATTTTACATTTTTCATTCTTCCTTACTCAAAGTTATGTCATGTTTGCAACGTCATCTCAGTGGGTTATGTGTCTTGTAATTAAATTATTCATTAATTCATTCTTAATGTATGTCTTTCCTTATTTAAATAATAATAAAAAAAGTTAATGAATCACCTCGTGGCTTGAGGGCCTTCTCAAAAAGGTTTTCATACTGTTTAGAAGATGGAAAAGGTAAAACATGTAATGAATCACCTCATAACTTGAGGTTGTAGGCTAGTTAAGGGAACGTCCAAAAACAGAATTTGTTTTAAACCCAAAAAGAAAGAGAAAGAAACTAATTTGAAGCCAAAGCCAATATCTTAGAAAATTCCTCAACCCAAGAATAACTCAAAAATAAGTTAAAGCCCACAGCGAGGGGAAAATCACTCTCTTCAAAAGTGTACGAGAGTTATTTTTAAACAATAGAATTTTCATGAAATTTCCAAAAACACAATTTAAATTTGAATTTGAGGTGTCCGAGAGTTTTCATCAGTGATTTATCCCTCGGTCCACAGCATCTGTACGTAAGGGCTTCGCAAAATTATGACTATTTTGATCTTTTAATTGGTTGGGAATAACATCATCAAGATAATGATTGGTTCATGTAGAGAAGCGCTGTTATCATTTTTGAGTTTGGCATAATATGACATCAAATTAAGACATCAGATTCTAGATGATGTAATTTTTAATCAATGAAACTGTAAATGTACCTTTAGTTTTTAAACAAACCTAAAACGGGTGTAAAGAATAAAACTGTGAAAATATAAACAACAAATACGACTTGTAAGAAATTTGGATCGGCTGAATGATAATTGTTCAAATGAGTCGGACCGTTATTACAAGCCTTGCACCTACGGAAGGCACCTACGTAAGGCACCTCTCTCACAGGGTATCTAATTTTTTATCCATAATTGACTTCCAAAAAAAAAGATGTATACTTTGCTTTGATAATTGATTTCCATAATTGGATTCTGCGAAATGCGTGTGCCCAAAAACGTATAAAAGTGATAAATATTTTGGTTACAAAAGCGTGAAACTTTTTTTGTTGGCACTAGGTAAAAACAGCAAAAGCAGTTAACGTGTTTTAAGTAGTTGCTAATATAAATAAAACTCGTTTAACCAACCTTGATGCCTGCATCTCTATCGGCAATCGACACCCCTATATCAGCATCACGTTTCGTGTATGCTATCTGTGCATTCCCGAGGGAATCAAGGTAATTTAATTGATCGTTGATATCTTTGATGACGAAACTCAGAATCTCAATCCCCATCTTGCCAATGTCCGGCGTTGCAACCTGCCGGACCATCATTGCAAACCGATCGCGATCTGAAATAATGAATAGAATTGCAATAGAGCGAATTACTTGAAAAGATTTTAGTTTCTTACTTTAACTGCAGAAAGTTTCACAATGATGGAAAATCACAAAATTTCGTAAATTTTACTTTAGGGAACTTCAATTTTAGAATAATTTTACTGATAAAACTTTTGCGAATTATAACGAATGCAGAAATTTTGTTATTGAACTATTTTAAATTTTTCAACTTTCTTGCAAAAACACTACCGAAATGCAAATAGAAATTTGACTTTTCGCATAAATAACGAATTTTGATTGTACTTTCTAACATACACTGCCCGCTAAAACCTGTACAAAAAATGCGAAAATCGCGGAACAACTAAATATTTGGTCAAAATCATTTTTTTCAGAATTCTTTTTTATGTCGGTTTAAATACAAAAAATTGTATGAATATTTTTCATATTTTTTCTTCACATATAGATGCTACAGCAGTATATTTGCATCAAATTATGTCTTAGTGACAAATGACTAAATAAAGAATTTCTAATTAGACCGCCATATTTTGAGGTGTGTGCCCCAGATTTGTGTGTTCCTTAGGGTCTATATTATCAGAAAAATCTTGGTAAACGGGCTTGGTTCGGGGATAAAGGTACTTTCTGATCATTATTAGTCTTAATTAGCCTAATTTTGGTCCATTCCAGTATAAAGTGCATTTTCAAAATGTTCAATTCTAAAAAATGGATCAAATGACTGGATTGGGCATGAAGAGTAGATGAAAAAAATGGTATGGATTACCATATTTTAATCAAATATTCAGAAGTTATTAGTGTTTAAAGTTTCAAATAAACTCCTGATTCTGCACAATTTCGCCAATCTTCATTATCTCGGGAAGTAGAAATCCAACCTTAGCAAACCATACCATTTTTTCATCTACTTTTCATGTCTAGTTCAGCTATTCAATCCGTTTTTAGAAATGAACATTTTAAAAATGCACTTTATACTGGAATAGACCAAGATTTGGCTAATTAAGGCTAATAATGATCGGAAAGTACCTTTATTCCCGGGCCAAGCCCGTTTACCAAGATCTTTCTGTTTATATAGACCCTAAGGAACAAAAAAAAAACAGTGGCATTAATGGCCTTCTCGTGGCACAAACCTCAAAGTACGGCCAGTCTAGATGTCGGTATTGACGTTAAAAACGATATAGCGGGAATACATGAGTTGTTTGATTTACAAGAGTCCAAATTACACAAGCCTTTAGTCCTGGGCCTATTCTGTGTTCCGAGGGTTTTAATCAACCTGAAAGCGTGCAATTCATGATTCTTTTATAACGATTACCAACATGGCGGATTTATCTGTGACACTAAAGACGAACAACCATGGTAAATCACTAAAATCACGACATTCTGCTGCATAAGCGTGTGGGAAGGAAATAATTAGGGGGTTGCTTAAAATTCGTCTGAATACATGAAGGTCTCTGTTGACAAAAATGATGAATAATTTAGTGATTGTTGATGTTTTGTAGAATTGCTGCCCACCATGATTGGGCGGTGAAGAAAGCTGTAGCTTCTCTCAAATCGTCATTTTAGTTATTTTATGCAATCATTTTTTCCAATCATTAATCATGTATTAAACACTTCGCTTGGATACCCAATACTATAATCGATATCGTATTCGAGAATCACTATGTGCGTGCATATTGCACAATACCTTATCGGACAAAACTTAGTTGGACAAAAGTGACTAAATCTTTAGAAAGTGACTAAAATCTTGTCTGACAAACATTTTGTCTGACAAATTATGTCCGACTAAATATTCGGTCCAATTCAAATTTTTCATAATTCTTCTTAATGTCGGTTTAAGTACAAAAAATTGTATAAACATTTTTCATAATTTTTCTTCGCGCATAGATTTTACAGTAGCATATTTACTTAAATTGTTATACCTTAGTTACGGATGACTAAATAAAAGAATTTCTTACATGGTTAATTTTTGATTGATAATAGAAACGACTCATTGTTTACGGAAGGGATTTCAATTCTTTTCGCAGGCATGTCTGCAATATTTCACAAGCGCGCGATATTTTGTCGTCACACCGATTATAACATGGGGACTATTTACGTGTTGGCGTGCGCCTCTCGTAAAATGGATTGGGAGTTTTTAATTCCCTCAATCATCCCAGCTTCATTAAAGCCTTTTTCAATGAATTTGCTATTTATAAAATTTTAGAAAAAAAAGTAAAATAATTATCAGTCTGACAAAAATATTAGTCGGATAAAAATGACTAAAATATTTGGAGGTGACTAAAATGTTGTCTGACTAATATTTTTTGTTCGACTAATATTTTGTCTGGCTATGTTTTGTCCGGTAAGGTACACATTTATATAAACCGTACGATGTGAATGCACCCATTATTTTACATCACTTAAGAATTTGGTAAGAAAGAGTTTATAAATAAAATCTCATATGGCGTCGCTAATTGCGAAAAGGTCTATAGTAGGTAAATTTGCAGACGAATCGTAAAGGTTATGATATTTTCTATTTAAGTAAACTACAATTGCGCGTAACTCTCCTTACCTCTATATATTTCTTCGACGGTCAATATTCCAAGTATAGCGCGAAGATGTCCCTCTAGTGTTTGCAGCAGAATTCCTCCGATCTCTTCGAGAGTTTTCCCGAGAAATAAACCACACGCAATTTCGAGAAGTCCCGATTCTGAAATATAAAGTTCAATTATGAGGTTGAAGTTGAAATGAGTTGCTTGATATACCGGAAAAGTGGGACCCTGGGACTGGAATCCTGGTAAATAAATCATTTTGCTTGACCTTGGACCCTGGGATCCTTTGACATATTGCTGGAACCCTAAGTTCTTTCAGGACTCTGAGACCCTAGGTGGGACCCAAAGATTCTGGATGAGGTTGAAGTTACAAATGAGTTCCCGAACTTTCTAGGGATAGTCATTCTAGGGGTTTGAAGAGAAGGGGAGCGTGTCTAGTCAGAAAGAGGTTTGGGATCTGAACCATTTGTTCCACCTGTACCAGTTATTTGTTTCATTTTTGTAAGACACCAATTATGCATTTGTTTGAGATAAATGAATCAACACTATTTTTCGTTGTAAGTGTAGGGCCTGCTAAAGGGATGGAGCCTAGAACATAACCTGCCCCCTGGATAAACGACTGTAAGAATACTTGATTTTTTTTTCATACATTCATTTACAAAACATTTTTGTTCTTATTTTTATCTTATTTTTATTTAATTCATTTTCTATATATTTATTTTTTTTAGTTGGGGGTGATATAGGGAGGGGGGACGAGTAAGAAAACGTTACCGTCACCCAAAGCATCAGTCTTACAAAAAAAGAAATGACCATTGGTTAAAATTCAGATAAGTGAAACCCGATAGGTTCACGGGTATGAGTTAACCAATCAGCTTCTCGATGACGTAATTTTCAACCAATGACAATATTCACCTTGAATAATCTTCACTTGGGCAACTGTTGTTACGTTGACGGGCACCCCTTCTTTCGTCAGCACGTCCACTCCTTTCGGTGTCAACGTCATAATGTTGAGAGAGATGCTGAAAAAACAAAAGAAAATGAAAGTGTCGCAAGATAAGGTGTGAAAAATAAATTGTCCAAAGATAAGGTGTCCGAATATATAGTGTCCGAATATATAGTGCAAGAAAAGAGTTTGAAACTAGAGTTCGAAAATAGAGTGTCGGAAGATAAAGTGTCCGAAAACATTGTGTCTAAAAATAAGGAGTCCAAATATAAGGGATCCGAAGATAAGGAGCCCGAAGATAGAGTGTGCGAACATTAAGTGTCGGGAGATAAAGGGTTCGTAAGTGTTCAATATATAGTTATTTGAAACTAAGGTTCCAGTAAAGAAGGCGTCACGATTATCAGAGAAATGTGACCGAAAATTAAGCAAAATGTCTGGAAATGAGATATATCTGAGATATTTTCGTCATCGAAAAGGAGAAGAAAAGAAGTACTAGAAGGATTTCGGGAAGTAAATAACAAAAGACATACCATTGCACGTTGGTGACGTGACGTAATACGACGGTCCATCCTCCAACGACGGTCTTTTTGCGACGTCTGCCCAAACAGCCTCCTAAAAACAACTAAACCGTCTCATGACTGCTTCTTACAATCGTATGTGTGGAAAAAAACCCGTTTACTTCGAATAATCATGTTAGCAATGATGATAACAACGACCGGTGATCGGTAAAAAACGACGGGAAGATTAAAAACGGGTTAAATGATTCATAGGTTTAGAGACATATTGACACAAATATTCTCAAATTGCTCTAAAATAGCTACAAATTATATGCTGAAAAGTCAAACATTTACCGCGCCTTTGCTCATGAACCAACTAACTATTGCCCACGACGAGAAACACGGCCTATACTATTTTTCTATGTTCACTTTTCAGTTGCGGATCTTCAGTGTCTTCAGTGTCTTCAGTGTTTTCACTCATATTTCATTATTTAAGACTGGTTGGCCATATTAATTGTTAAACTGGACCCAAACTGGGCAAACACTCTGGAAAATAGGTATCGCGTTTGCGTTTGCGTTCTAAATGCGTGACCACGTGTATCCATGTGCTACAATCTTCAAAGCCTCCCATGGCTTGGGGTAATCATCACATTTGAAAACACTTAGAAATTGGGTCAGATTCACCACTGCTTTTCAGTTGAGGTACTTCGAGGTCACAGTAGTTATCTTAGATATTACAAACTTAAGGAAACCTACTTAGATGACGGTGTGCCTTGCAGGTTCAGGAAAAATTCATTATCCCAGGGGGAGGTTGTGATTCATAAAACAAATTAATAAATAAAAGACTTACCAGATATAACAAGTGCTTCGTTCGGCCCTGCCGTGTATATTTGTCCCATAATTGTTTTATCGTATCACCATGTCAACCTCATCAAGCCATTTGATTACCTAAAATATAAATCTCGTTGTTCTAATGAATATTGATTGTAAAATTACATTGCTGCGAAAAAAATCGAAAAATCAATTGTGCAATTCTTTTTAACTTTACAAAAGAAATGCGTCATATAAAGTGCATGTTGATCTACAATCAATATGACTATTAATGTCGCCTTTACTTGAACTTTTTCTACTTGCGCGGCGAGGGAGGGGTGTCTAAATGAAAGGGCCTTGCCATGAAGAGGCACGCCTAAATCAAGTTGAATCATTAATGCCATGTATTAATAATACTGTAGATTCTCCCTAACTAACGATTTTTCTGTCACGGTGAACTAATAAATTCTCATAGAAAATTCTCTCCACTACTCGAATCTCTCCATATGGAACACTTTTTGCCCATTGATGTTCGAGTTAGAGAGAGTTAACTGTATTTAAACGTGCGGTATTGTTTTTGTTCGTTTATCCATACTCTCATGACCTGACCCTAATAGACGGGGGGGGTCAGAATAAGTAGGAGGTTGGAAAATTTCCCAATTTGCAATAAGATGGGGGTCGGAATAAGCGAAGAGGGGGGCAGCACTTCCTAACTTGCAATAAATTTTAACGAATCTATGCAAAACATATTGGTTAAAGATATTGGAAATGTGTGTGTTTTTAGATTTTGATACTAAAGAAATTAGAAAATTAATGCTCTATTTACATATAAGCAAATGATGAATTCATCCAAAATTAATTAGCGGGGGGTCTTAATAAGAGCGGGGAGGGGGGTCGGATTTTTTTTCTTGAAAAAAGTAGCGGGGGAACACTTATTCGTGTGATGAAGATTATTTGACCCTCCCTCCCTCTTTCCCTGTACATTAAAGAACAATAGAAAATGCTCCAGAAAACAATAGATGTACGCAAGGAATGAACAGAAATATAACCCTTCCTCTCTCTCCCTCTAGACTTACTTAAAGGATGGTCCCATATCACACTCAACAAATGAGTATTTCCTACGGCAACTTCTAAAACAGCGTCTGATTGCCTCATATTAAAAAGAAAGAAAAATGCAAAAAAGAATAGAATGCAAATAAATACTCACTCACTATTCTTTCTTTAGTTTGTTCAATACCATCTCATCAAATCTGCATCAACGAAACCTATGGTGTGATTGAGTAAGAATAAAGAATAGTTCCGGAGGGTTGAGGGCGGGGTTGGAATGGTATAGGAGCTGTGGTTATAAATGGGGGATAACGTCGTGTCTCATATAGGGAACTTCGGGTTTCAGACAACAATGCCTTTGCCGCAAGGCAGCAAAATATGTTGCCGACCACTGAGTGACGTCACAAGGTTAGAAAACAAAACAAGAAGAGAGGTTTAAAGCAGCATTCATTATGAGTGGGGAACAACGTCGTGTCTCATATGTGCTGGGGAAGAACCCGTGAATAGGGTCATCATTTGTAACAGGATGTAGAACTTCCTCGTGAACCACGAGCCTTCACAATTAGGGAACGTCTTACATGTGGTATTTCAAACTTAACGCTCCTCGCACAATGCTCGAGTGTAAATCTAGTGTAAAGCGAGTCCTTGATAGGAATGTAAATAATGAGAGATGCTCTGACTAATTGTAAAAAAAGGGCCTTCCAGAAATTCGCCATAAACATACAAAGTGACATCAAAGGCTTTTTGCTTTATCAGGAATATCATGCATTATTGAGCGAGGGGTTTTAGAGGGGGCTGGGACGTAAGAAG
>JAUKPT010001835.1:0-14360 GCA_032273505.1 Nanomia bijuga | reverse complement strand
TTACGTGGTTTTATTTAATAACGGATGTTAAATTTACGCGGGGCAGAAATTAACGGTGGTTTTATTAACGCGATTTTCCCAATTCGCGTTAATTAATGTACCGCGTTAATTTGGTGTAATAAGGTATGTGTTTTGTTAAAAATGACAAGTGAAATTGTTTTAGGCCTCAGAGAAAATTATACCCACAATAAGAGTAACGGTTCAAAAATAAAAAAGATTTTAACATGCTTTGAAAAACCGGGCCATGATGTTCAAATTGAAATGTTTAGAATATTTTTATCTGTTTGAAGCATTTATTCTTAGGGGTGGGTCATAAATCAATTTTGTTACAAAGTCGCGTCAATTGACGTGAAATTTCTACCTCTCCGAGAAAACGTCAATTTTCATTTTGGTTACAAAAATTCTCAGAAATCTAGAATTTTCATATTTGTTCGACAGCGTTAATCGATGTTTATGTTAAAAACAACACGCGCACTGAGAGAATAATTTGATTAGTTTGGTTTGCTAAAAAATGTTGGCAAAAAATATTTTGAAATTTCGAGAGAAAATCGTAGTTAGACAAGTCTTTTAAAAAAAATATTTGGTCGAGAATAGAAAATCTTCTATTTTTAATATAACGTCAACAATATTAAGGAATTTCAAGAGAAATTTAACCCCCTCCCCCATAACGTCAATTGACGCGACTTTGTAACAAAATCAATTTATGAGCCACCCCTTAAGGGTCCTCAATGAATTTAATCAATAAGACTTTGCCTGTTAAGGGGGGAGGGGAGTAAAGTCATGTCTGAGCGTTGCGTAAGGGACCGATTGAATCTGTGATTTTTTTCCAGTTTTTTTTAACTGCCAGGGAGAGGAGGTAAAATTTTAACAGACATTATCTGTTAAAGATTACTGATTAAATCTATGGACGCCCCCCTACACGCTTTTTTTTTATTAAGAATAGTGTTTTTTGAGTTCAAGATGAATATTCTTAACTTTTTGGCCAAATTCATCCTGCTTCAGTAAGTATAAACGTTGTTTTAAGAATGATGTTTTGGTCAGCAGTATCGATCATTAAAATTTTGTTTTTGCTGGAGCTTATTAATGCTTATATGTTCATACCCATATATAGTTTTGCTATTTATTAGTAAAATATTTGTAAATACTTTTTATTACCTTAAAAACGAGAAAAAGAAAAGGAAAAAAATATTATGTTTCTTAATTTCAGCCTGAAAATGTTTCTTAACTTTTTGGCATTTTGAGCCTCGGGCTTCTTAAAAAAGTGTATCTTAAAAAAAAAGTATACACGCGTTTTTTATAAGAATGAAATTGAGGTAAAAATTAAGGAAATGCTAAGAATATCGTCATCTTGAATTTTCCTTAAGAATAATATTTATCTTGAAGTTTTATGCTAAGCTAAGCATATTCACACCGTCAAAAGGAAAGAAATGATAATACAAAGCAGACTATTAAATGCAGGCTATTTAATATACTTAATCCTTTGAAAAAGGCTAAAAATTGAATTAACAAAGATTTTAGGGCATAAATTCTTCTGATATTCTTCCTCTTATACATGATGTGTATACTAATAATATGCTAAGAATATGCCAGGATGTATCCGGCCAAAAAGTTAAGAATAATCATCTTGAACCCAAAAAACACTATTCTTATATATAAAAAAAGCGTGTACTGCACAGCAGCAATACTACTGCGATGATTAAAAACAGAGGACATCTCAAAACAGTTTTCAGAGAATGTCGGTTAAAACATATCCGTACCTGATAACAAAACATTTGTTTCAATGAGAGCTCGAGAATCTTACAACTTTCCGAGTCGCACAAAATGTTAGGCAAAAATCTTCTGAACTAGTCGACAGCAGAAATGTCATTTATGTTCGGTCATCTAGGAAGAGGTGCCGAAAAAATGACAACTGGGCTGACGGCTGACGGCTGTGCGGGTAAGATTCTCGAGCTCTGGTTTCAACGAGTCAACATCAAAACGTAAACAAAATATAACACTCACAAGGAAAAGGTTTTAGAGATTCTCTATAAATTTGCCATTTGATTGGTTAGATATTATGTCACCAAGAATAATATTGGTACATTAAAAACATGTCACAAAAAATGATAAAAACATTCCTAAGTAAACCAACCATGATCTTGGTGTAATTTTCAACACATGAAAGAACCTACTTAAACGAGTCAACGACTAAACGTAGGAGTTTCCAAAATATAACTCGCATCAAGTAAAAAGATGTTAGGGATTGTCTACATGTTGATCATTTCATTGGTTGAGTATATCATCACCAAAAATCCTATTGGTTCATTAAAAAATATCGTCATATGATTTTTTGTTAAAAAAAAAAGATAAAACTATTCCTCAGTGAAAGTGACCAAGATTTCGATGATGTCATTGTTAACCAATGAAATGGCAAACTCACCTCATAAACATGTAGAAGAAGAATATCCCTAAAAGTGTCACAGGATATAGAAGGGCATATTTTTAAATGTTTGCAAGACTTGAACATGGACAACATTTAATTTTTTCAAACAAGAATTGAGGGTCTTCCCCGTTGGAATAAACTGAAATGTTAGCTCAGGACAAGACTGTATATCGATCGTCTGAATAGTATAGTATAGTCAAAAGTTCAACAGCCGGGGGCAATAGGCTGCAGCCTCACCCACTAGTAAGGTAAAAAATGAATTGCCTTAAACGGCTAAAATGACGATTTTAGAGGATCTAGAAGCTAAAGTTTTCTTCATCGCCCAACCATATTGGACGGCAGTTCTAAAAAACATATCAATAATCAAGAAAGCACCCCCCTAAAAGATATTTGCGCCTATAAGTATAGTATAAATAATATAAATATGTAAAACACTTTGTAACTTAATGCAATAAAATCATCTGATCTGATTTGAGCTGTTTTTCTCACCGATTGTAGATATTGAAGAATATGAAATGATTATTTTTAAAAATAAAGAAAAATTGTGCTCAAAAAATGAAAAAGAAAACAGTTATAAAGGTAATAAAAGTCTATTTTGATAACTTGATTAAGTACTACGACTGGACTTTTGAGCTTTACTTTAATTTCTCGGGAAATTGAAGACAATGAGTTAATATTTTTTTTCTATACCACAAATAAATGTTAACGTGCTTATAATATACATAAGAAGATTATGTCTCGAGCAGAGCCAGAAAATGATAGTTTTACTGCCTAATACCCGTATTTTGCCTTTTTGTTCTCCATTAATTTTCGTGTTTGAAAGGACATAAGACATAAGACATTTATATTTATATTTCACTCGAAATTGTACGAAGGAAAAAAAAAATATGAAGAATATAATCTCAAAAATAATACAATAACGAGTAAGGATTGGCACAGTCAGTCTGGCTGTTATAGGTGCCGCTCCTTGGTAAAAATACGTATAAAAATAACTAACTGTCAGGGTTCAATGAGAAGAGATCGAGGGGGGAGGGGGTGTGACTGGGGAAGGGGATGACATGACAGTACAGATTCTTGTTACTAAGTATAATTGAAACATTAATAAGATTTTAAATATCGCTTGTTATTAATAAAGTTGAAGAAAATGTTGTTCGAGTCTAGTTTTCAATTTTATTTTAGGTAAGAGCGTTAAGTTGCAATTGAATAGTCTAGTAAATTCATTCCAAGTGAGAATACTTTCCAGGGAGATCGAGTAAATCCCATATTTGGTAGATTTACGTCCAGGGACGAAAAGACAGCCAAGACAGGAATTTCTTGTTCTGATTGAGGTATACATATTATCTAGTTTGAAAACACGAAGGGAATGACTTACTAAGATAGTCATGGATGAAAATAGGATTTTACGATCAGGGTTTAAATATTTCATTTGGAAGTTGTAAGGTGATAAAAGCATATATAGTCTTCGTGGCAAGGTAACTTGAGCTTGGTACCTTTTTAAAGAAAACAAACAAATGCTTTATCATCATCTTATAGTATCAGCTTAAGCTGAGACGGTATTGAGCAATGCAAGTGCTTTGTCAGAACGATTTGAAACACAACAAGTTCAAGATTTTTCATGACCTTATCTGTGAAAAGCAAGTTTAATGGTCAAATCCTCATAATTACTCAAGCGGAGACTGGAAACTAGATAATAACCATATTTGACGAACTACTACAGCTCCATATACATAGTGTTTCGTCGAGTACCAACTGAGCCATCCATATATCAGAGCAGTTGAAATTTACCGCTAACAAACTATGAAAATATAAGTGCAAGAAAAATATTTTCAACGGTAAATATTTTCGCCAGAAGTTCTTATCCCCCCCCCCACCCCCCCCACCACCACCACCACCATTTCGCTAATTTGCTTTATTCCTTCCCTGTTTGAGCGTGCGAAACAATAGAAATCTCTTTATTTCTTCCCTATTTTCCTAATTTCGCGGGAGGGGGGGGGGTCGCTGTTGGCCAAAATATTTACCGTTTAATATTTTTACTAGCCCGCACAAGAAGTGGCGAAAGTTGCGGAAATCTAGAAATTTCTTCTCACGACTTTTACTTCTCTTTCAGAGAAAGGGAAGAGTATGGCGCGGTCGTGATTTTTTCTCAACTTAAGGTATCTCACTTCGTAGTGGTATGTCATCTTTCATCACACTTCGTACATGTAAGTTAAGCATCGTCGTCGAGAGATACTTACTGGATGGGGGACGCGGATGGTAGAGGCGAGTGGCATTAAATTGTCATTAGCTTTGTATGGCTGTTCCATCATAAGTGCAAACCATTAACTATTAACCATTATAGTCTGGCTACTTTAGCTCTTATCATCTTCCACTTGTCTTAACTTAGTCTAAATGAGATAGTATTACGCAATCCTGTTTAAGACTTTCCGTGACCTTAGGATGTGCAGAGCATGGTTAGAAGAACGTTCATAGGTCGTCTCAAAACTACATTTTCCGGTTGATTGGTTCAAAATTACATCATCAAAAATCTGATTGGTTCACTTAGAATCATTTTCGTGGTGTTGAGTTTCGACAAAAGTACAAATTGTGACATTTCTTAAATAACCAATCAGATTTTTTATGATGTAATTCTAAACCAATCAATCGGTAAATTATAGATGATTGCTTAATGGTGAACGTCCTCATCATGTCTGTCTGCAAACAAAACGTCATTCTGAAGATTTACGAGGTTCCAGCGTGTTTTTACTAATCACCTTTGTCTTTGTCCAACTGTTTGACAGGTGCATTATGGGGAATTTTCTGTGACGTCTGTATGGAACATTCGGGAATTTGAGAGGCTGATGGTTAGAATTATCTTATGAGATTTGTAGACAACTCGATAGAAATCAAGGGTAAATATCTTACCCAAAATTCCGAATATTTTCCCCATACCATTTTCCAATTTCTTCCCTGTTTTAGGGTGCAAAACATCACTTATTTCTTCCCTATTTCTTGTGGGGCGCTTTTGGCCAAAATAATTACCCTATAGTACATTGGGATTTATTTATAATTATATTTTTACATTCATTCGTTATTCACCAAAATTTTTCATATTTTGGGGATAAAATAAATAAATAAATAAATAAATAGAATTTGGCTTATTTCAGTCCAGATATAATATGTCGTTTACAACTAGAGGAAATGGCAAGAATAGAATGTGTTTGGTCTTTTTAGCGCGTAATGGTATTTCAACACATTCCCATTCATGCAGTTAAGTATCTTAAGATACTTACTGGATGGAGGGAGCTCTAAGAGCGAGGGCACAATAACTATCGCGAGGAAATGCAGACATGTAACCTATGCCATGTGAGGGAAATTGGATAAGCAGATTGGAGCTGACGAAGCACTACGTAGGACTTAAGGCATTACTTTCTGTTCTCTAATAGACGGGGGGGGGTGGAATGGTAGGGTGGGGGGTGGAAAAATTCTCAAGAATTAATAGCTGTTTGTTGCTTTGTTGCAAACATGAGTTAAATAAAGCCTTGATAGTGCTATTGCTTGGAAAATTAATAAGCGGGGGGGGGGGTGGAATAAGAATGTCTTGGGTGGATATTTTTTCAAAAATTAATAAGCGTACCTCGATAGAACTCATAAGTGCAAACCATTAATCAATAACCAATTAAATAAAGTGTGCCGACATACCATGGTCATTTTATCAAATAGATATCATCAGAACACACGTACCAGAAATGGTGCATGCTGCTTCGAACAAGATAAGTGAACATTTTAATAGATGCGATTATATTATATGATCAAGCTCTTGTTATAATGAAGACTCATCAAACACATTCCATAACCTTCTGTGCAATGGCGGGACAAAGTTTTTAACATTATTTAGACTTGGCTTTTTGAACGTTGTCGGCGCTCGTCTGCGCATTGGCTCAGTGGTTAGGTTACATGTTTCTGAATGGAGCGATCCAGTTTTGATACCTCCTGGATCCCCGTAATTTAATCAAATCAATCACTGAAATAATGTCCGCCACAAGTGTTCCCTTGTGGTGCATTAAATTCGACAATGGATTTCGTTCAATGTTAAATGTTGTATATGTGTCGTAATGTTGATCCATCCCCGTTAGTAGAGCTTTATATATACTGCCTCTTGTCGGGAATGTCTATGTAAATGGATGAAAATCATAAAAAAATAACAAATAAAAGAAAAATAACATTCATTAGGGAGACTAAACGTTTCTCATAGTTTGTCATATTTTCAAAGTAAGGCAAAATCCCCCCTTCCCCGCTACGACAAGCGTTTTTACGCTATTAGTTTTTTGTTTTATTTTATTTATTTTATTATTTTTACTATGTGTTTTCTTTGTATTTTCTTTTCCATCATTGTCTTTGTATTGCATAAAGTTTTCATTTTATTTACGTGTTCGTTGTGAATATCTAGTAAGCTGCTGTTTATGACTTTATTTCATGTCATGACAGTAAGCATGATGTTTTTCTAGAAAAATCATTAAAATCAATAAAGAAACTTCTGATCCAGCATCATTTCGTCAATTTCGCTAATTTAAATCTCAATTATCTCCGGAAGTAGAAGTCAACTTAGCAAACTTTAGCACGTCTTTCACCTGACTTATAGCCAATCTCAAACCGGACTATATCTGATGCCAAGCGATATATTTCACAGCCTGTAGATCACAATGATGAAGTTTCCGCTGGAAATGCACCCATTAAGAGAACTTCTGATGATGATGATGCAACAAATATGGAATATTAATATTTCACACCATAAAACCATTATTCATCATCAGCAAGTCTCCTTGCACAAGAACTTTATCGATATGTATATTTTGCATTGCGGTTAATAAAATAAAGCCTTTCTATATGCGTTTTAATAACAAAAGATATAATCAAAACCAAATCTGTTCATAATAATTATTTAATAAATCCTATCTTCTGCTGGTGTTATATATATACAGTTTAGTGTCTTTAACGCCACTGTTAAATACGTATTTTATTAATTAGTTTTGTACTTGTATTTAAATCTTAATTATAAATGTTTCGTTTCTACATTTTAGTTAAACTTATTATATCTCAGGTGGGAGGAGAGAAGCTGTCAAACAATTTTCTATTATAACTATCGGGAAATGAAAGAAATATTGTAAAAATAATTTGTTAAATGTGTAATAAACTCTTTTCATCGTTGTAAATCATATCATACACAGTGTTTATATTTTCAATACTTTGCAATAACAACAAGGACATTTTTGCTGATTTAAATGATGTGTGCAACATCATATAGATGCAAGAAGATGTAAAATATAAATAAATTTTAAAGTATTTTTTTATAAAAAGAAAACAGAAAAAATAGAATCTTAAAAAAATATAGAATTGAATCCGTATCGGGGGAATTTTGAACGGAACTGTGACGTCATATTAAGGATCAAGAAAATGCGTGGAATTATTTTAAGTCAAAACATTAAAAAAAAAACATTACATCTCAGAAAACGAAAGGAAGCAGTGTAGTAATATTTTTGATAAATTATTGTGCTTGATTGATGTTAGTTACTATTTGTTGTGTTTTGGTTGTTATGATTGTTTAATGTTGTTATTAGTTATAAGTGTCTATGGATAATAAATCTAAGTTAATTGTTAAATATTGCTTGCTAGATTTACTATAAATGAATATTGTACAGATTAAAAAGGCATTTATATTATAAAAAGTGATGGTAAAAGATATCTAGATCGCTGAAAAAATCATGGAATTGGTTTGATATCAATGACAACAACAAATTGTGGGAAGGAGATGAGCCATGAAAAAAACGGCTGTACTCCAAAAATTTGGGTTGAGCATACCATCCTTGAAAAAAAATAAACATTTGCACAACGAGAATGGTAAACTTATAAATAAAAATATTTAACTTTTAGATGTTAATTTGTTTTGTTTTGGTGTTGGATCGCAATTATATTTTTACTTTTTTCAACCTTGATCTGTGTGTATGTGTGTTAATGGTGCAGCATAACTATGCAGCAAAAGATGTCTTTTTGTGCCTCTTAAAGTTTAAACTTTGGTTATTGGCTGGATGCCCTTAAAACAATAAAGAAGAAAAAAATCTGTGCATCATCATATTGTTTCACAGGTTTTATGCTCCAGACAAAATATATTTCAATGTTTTTTCCTTCCGCAATAATTCTTGATAAATCAGCAGCACCTCTGGTAATGTTGACCAAGTACCTAAAGTCGACCGCTTACAAAAGTTAGTCTGCAAATTACCAACTGTGTCTTCCCATTATGAAACAACTTGTTTGGTCTGTTAATTTTTACGCATTTTATTTTGCAGACTAACTTTTTTAGCTGTCAACTTTAGGTGCTTTGTCAAATATACCAGATTCTATAGTACGGTTTTGTTTATGTCCTAATATTAAGTATATTGTCCAAAAATATTAATATACCTCCTAAACGTTGTAGCTTAAGGCATATTTATAACTAATCATATACTGTTTTTATGACGAATCATACTAGATCAAACATTTGCAGTCTAAAAAAACACAGAATGATATATCTACAGCTGTGGGTAAACCACTGCCCTTATTGCCAGATGAGGTAGATTTTTCTGTGTTATTGTCAGGCCCAGCTGTGGAATCATGGTCATACTAGAGGTGAGAGCTCTAAGCACATTTGCCAATTCCCCAACTAAACTCACAACATCCAACATATTTACTGAAGCACCTAAACTCCCAACACCCTGGATCCAATTCATATCAGAAACAGATGGTAAAAGATGGTACAGTACCCTTCTTATAGTCTGTTTCAGATTATGTGAGACTTAGACAGAAGTGTCAATATGTCAGGGTTTCCATGATCGTTTTTCATCCAGTTTTCGGGAAATGAAAGAAGAAGCTATGAGAAAAATGGGCAAAGAAAAAGAAATTGTAAAAATGGGAAGGAAGAAAGCAAAAAATGAAAAATAAAATCAGAAACTATGAGAAATAAGGGGCTGAGATAGCTAAATCGGTATCGGTTTGAAAGCCCTTTCTTTCCTGTGTCCATTGACTATATTCATTTGCCACAGAGATCAATATTTCAGGAGATATGACTCTTTTTGTATCACCCCCTACTTTTCTTGAAAAGGAAAAATCTGGGGGTATTATTAGAATTTTAATTTCTAGCAAACTTTAGTTTTAGATTGAATTGATAATTAAGGATTATACATAACATCGAATGTTATGTCGAGTTAATGTAACTTAATTACTTTATTACTATTTTAAACATTCCTATTTCATGATTATTATAGTTTGTTTGTTTTAATTTTGATAACATGACACCCGGATTTTTGCTTTTAGAGAAAAGTAGGGGGTGTTACAAAAGGGTCATATATTCTGAAATATCAAGTAAAATATTAAGTCAAGTTAGGGCTTTCAAACCGATACCAATTTAGCTATCTCAGACCCTTATTTCTCACAGTAGCTGTTTTTCTTCTTCATTTTTCACCGTCTTCTCATTTTTCAAATTTCATTTTCTCTGACATTTTTTCTCATAGTTTCTTCTTTCATTTCCTGAAGATCAATTGGAAAGCGATCATGGGAGGAACCCTGAGATATTGTCAGTTCCGTCTCAGTCTCGCAGAATCTGAAACAGACTATAGACAAGCTAATCCATGTCCTCCCTAACACACATACCACAGACATTACTTGAAAAATGCTGGAATATTTTGTACATTGAAAATAAGGATAAATTACAAATTGACAGTGTTACAAACATCTTTGATATTATTGGAATTTGTTTCTATACAATGTCATGTTCACAATATGTTCCATTGACATAATGCATTTCTGGAATTCAACTGGAAACCTGTGTAGTAGCAATGTTTTATGCACTTTACAGATCTCTATTCACTATTCTTTAAGATATAAAAATTATCTCCACAAAAAAGAAATTCTTCAACTGGTTCTTTTCATGGTGAATATTTTCAAAGGAAATATATGTATTTGATTGTTTGGGGATCGTTCACATATTACATAATCATATTTTTGACGCCCCTCCTGTAATCAAGCATAAGCATTTTCAAGTACGTTCCCTTCACCTTGATTACATAATATTGGATATATTTCTCGACGTAAGAGAGTCAGATGAAAAATAGTCAGAAATGTATTTAAACAAAAGTAAAACAACTTCAATCTTAGCTAACAAGAATTGATGGCAATTTAATAAGCTCTGATTTTGTTATCATGCATGTGGTTTTGTGTATTTGAGAAACTAATTGAATTATAACTGTTATTTAGGGCTTTTACTCTAAATTCTGTTTACTTTTCCAACTTATTGATTAATCCTATCTTATTACTTTAGATTCAGAAAATCAAGCTAAGTGGCTACATCATGGCAAAGAAATTAAAGATAGCTTTATCGCCTTTAATGCCAAGGTATGCCAAATTTAATTAAGAATTTTGTTATTTTGATAATTTACTTGTATTATTCTGATGTCCTGAGAATTTTGGATTGAATAAACTGTAGAACCCAACCATGATCGGGGTTGCCATGAATCACCTACAATCCTAAAAGTGTCTTTTTGTTATCTTTCTCCTAAAATCTCTTAGAATCCTCATTAATCGTACCAAAAATACTGATATTTTCACATACGCTTAAAATTGATGCAAAGCATGATAAAGAACCTGTTTTGGATCTGGAATTTTGGTGGTTTTATATTAATATTATATTATATAATATAATATTACATGTTGATGTTTTTGAATAAAAATGATAGACAATAACAAATTAAGTTAAATTTATTTAAAACAACTGTCTTCCAACCTTTCTCGCCTGTTTCTGTCCATCAATTTTAGTGTAAAATGACAGAAATGATGAAAAAATATGGATGAATATGATGGCTCCAACGTCGTCATTTTCCCTGTTCTTTTTGTTTTTGTAGTTTCAATCATTTTTTTAAAAACACTCATTTGGAGAATTTTAGAATCTGCATGTTTTGCATCAAAGATTTTAATCAGAATAAAAGTTGAAATGTCAAAGACTTTGATATTTCAGTTGAATTTGCTATTGACTTTTTTGTTGGCCTTTAACCTTTCAAGTTTAAATTTAGCAATCGACTAGAATAGTCAGATTAATAGATAGAATCCCTTTTCTATTTGTCCATACATTTCCCACAAATCATCAACTTAAACTTCCCCCCTTATTTCTATTTGCTACATTATAAGTCTATATTTATTTCAATGTAGTTGAAGTATATAAACACAGCTAAAGATGAAAGCAAAGGTTATTGTTTTTGTATGGGAATCAAAAGTCTATATTTAGTTGTTGTAGCCCATACTAAAAACATAGAATAAAACGAGGTCTTTTTAGAATGTTCTTGATATGTATGTATAACATTTTCCATCTTAACATTGTTGGCATGCTTGAATGCATTAACTTTAAGAAAACTTAGCATGTGGTATCATTTATTTTCATTTATACCTGACTGTTTGATGATAATAATACCACTGCGTTAAGGTATTTTAGATAGCAATATAGTGGGGGGATGATACAGGATGATAAGAAAAGTGCATATATCAGCAATTTAATAAGATTTTTTCATTTTAATCAATCAAAACAAAGATGAGTTTAAAAAGAGTTGAATGAATGAGCACTTTCAGCATGTGAAAGAAACACATTGTGTGGTTATCATTGACTGCAAAGACGAAAGTCAACCGTTTTACTAAAAATGTTTGATATAACTTTTGTTAACAATTTTCATATTTTATTTGATTTCTTTATATTCCTCACCATTAAACAAGATTTCAGGATTTCTCCCTCTTCTCAACAACCTACGAGCATTTCTTTTGTAATATGTAGATGAAGATAATTGTTTGAATGTTCGTTAGACAAATGTTTACAATATTTTCTTTGACAACATTTTGATATATTAAAAGGATTAATGACTTAATGACTCAGGGGGGTAACTGTTGGACACCATCCCATGTGAACCACCACTCAAATCATCAATGATTCAACTTTTCAACAACTACCTTTTAAGATAAGTGTAAAACAGATCAAATTTAAGTATACATACAACACACAAATTCTGGACATTTTTAATCGTTATAGAATCACTTATTCTATAAACTTTTCGAAAAATATTTGACCACTTTCTGCATTTTCTACTGTTATCACCTAGAAGATAACCATAAATCACAAAAAATATAAAGGACCACCACACCGGGTAACTCTATCATGATGTCTGACAGTTACCTTATGACCCATTTACTCTCTTTGTCATTATCTGGTAAAATGTATTATTTTATCAATCCGGTTAACCCAATCAATTTTTTCTAGATAATAGGTTTCACACATTTGTCTGTTTAAAATGCAATTTCGATATTTTCATATAGCTGAATTTTTGTCGAATTCTGATTGCATTCACTGGAAAGGGTCATTTTCAAATTGCATAAAAAATGCCATTTTAGAAGAATCGTAATCTTTAGAAGTGAATCTAATTATTCTCTCTTATAATTTTACACATAAGTTGGCATGATGATAACCTATACCTGGGAAATTGAGTTTTTCAATTCCTATTAAGTTATGTGGTTAAATTGTTCAAAACACCATTTGTCTTTGAGCCCTGAATACAAGGAAACAAATGAAGATGTAAATTATCTTTTTGTTTTGTAGCGTTAATAAAAATTCAAATTGATTTAAAAGTATGCAAATGGATTCCTAATGGAAGTCTCAAGAATATTTCTGATCTAATCTTGAGTTAGAGCTTCATGTATAAGGTAGAACAGTCTAGTTTTTTGGTTAGGTTCTTAATGTATGAAATCATTATTCAAAAGATGTTTTATAATTTTGCAAGAAAATAAATAATGACCTAAGCATCAATTTCAAAAACGCATGCTGGAATCAGATGTACACTATTAATATTGATCATCGTACACAGTTTCAGGTTCATTGGATTATTATTTCTCAATTTATTGTCCAATAAGTCATTCTTTTGTTCATGTCAACAAGACAAGGACATTCGTTAATATTTGATGACCTGTTTGTCAACATTGAATTTTTAAAAAAGGAAATGGAAGCCAATACAAAAATGAAGCTTCCCTCAAAATTTTATCAAATTTGCTTTACTCCTTCATATCAAATTTGCCAAAAACTTTTCAATGTCTGACTTTTTGACCCTTCAAATTTCAAAAGTTTGCCCCCTCGAGTATTGCACAACTTATACCGTGAAAAGGTCTATTTACAACCAATTAAAAGATTTAATTAGCCATAGTTTGGTGTAATTTTGCCAGCAGGAAGTTTTATTTTTTGTAGAATCACTTCAAGTTCAACACAGACAAGCATAGCTCGAAATTTGCCCGAATATCTAAGGGGCTATATGGTGACAAAAACACTAGTTTATTTTAGTTGTATTAATGCTTTTAATAATACCGGCCACTATAGTTGGCCGGCAAAGAAAATTTCATTTTAACCGTTTTGAGGAATATTTTTTCCCGAAAAAAATAGATTTTAACCGACTGGAGGGGCTGCATCCCCCCCCCATCACTAGACACCAGCTTTCCACGCCACGTCTATGTAGACAAGAGCAAAATGTGGTATTTTCCTACAGTTCAAATAACATACAACTTTTCCAAGGATTGGAAACGTCTGCAGGGAGGAGAAAAAAGTCTCTTAGGCCAAAAAAATATATATGTAGTTTTTATACCATTTCTTGCCGACCTTAAACTTTTTTTTTCACATCATAGTCATAAACGTATGATAAAAAAACTATTTTCTTCTTGCACCACGATTTTTCTTGAATTAAATCGTTTATACTTGTCAAAATGATTTTTTTATGTACATCCCTTTTGTTTCGTCTAATTATCAAGTGAATTGCCACTACCGGACGTAAGGATCATTTTATAATCACCAATTTTGCCACCTGTTATAATATAATACCATAGTAAAATTCTACTTACTTTATCTTATCCATTT
>JAUKPT010001834.1:0-14371 GCA_032273505.1 Nanomia bijuga | reverse complement strand
CGACACTTACAGGAGGAGTTCTCTTAGAAAGGGGGGGTTCGACCCCCTCTAGAAACTATGATCGTGGGGGATTATCAGTTGGTATAAGATTCTGACCACCAACCTTCCATCATAATATTTCAAGAAACCTTGTATATTTACATTATCTTATCTTGAACAATATTACTAGGTATTACTCCTCTAAAGAACCCATTTATGGCACTTTTTACTTCTGCGTGCATCTGATTTCACATTATTTTACTTGGATAGATATGAAAATTCAAAATTAATTATGCAAGGGTTTTAATGAAATGTTTTAAAAAAAAAAAATTCAGATAATTTTTTTCTTTGCTGGTCTCACATCTCTGATTGTCATAAAAGTTTGCAGAAATTCCAAATTTTCTCCCTTACTCTTAAAGTAAATACCCCTTTCATGATAAGGAAGATGCAAGATAAAAACATACCTTTAATGAGAATTTTCCAATCAAGTAAAATAGTTTCACTTGTTTCTGGTCCTATTTTTTTTTTATAATCTAAAAGTTTGATATATTCTAAACTGTTCAATAACATACAATTTTTTGATTAAAAACACATAAGATTAATCAACCAAAAAATGGTTACAATGTTATCTACTCGTGCACAGTCCTTTTTGGATTTCGAATTTAAAATGGAAGCATATTTCAAGTTAGTTGCTGCAAATCCATATGATAAAACAACCAATCCAAATGGTATAATTGATATGGGTTCCAGTACTAATGGCATTGTTTCTGATCTAATAATGGAAAAACTCACTTCTGTTGATATGAACCAGTTACCTTCAAATTATTTTAATACTTGTGAAGTACAAGGTCCCCTAAGATTTCGTGAGAAAATGGCAGGATTTTTTAATCATTACATAAAACCAAATGAATCTGTCAAATCAGATGATATCTTCATTCAAGCTGGAGCTGGAAGTGTATTCGAAAGTGTTGGATTTGCATTGTTGAACCCAGGTGATGCTATTTTGTTACCAAAACCTTACTATTATCAATTTGATCATGAATTTTCACGAGTGTCTGGTGCAACATTAATTCCATTTCCTGTGACCGATGAAAATTGTGAAGAAGGTATCTGTACTGTGAAAAAGGACGATATTGAATGTGCATACAGTCATGCTTTATCTAAAGGATTGGAAGTCAAAATGGTACTTCTAGTCAACCCAAATAACCCTATGGGGTATATTTTTCATGAAGATGCTTTAAAGATGTTTGTGGAATTTTGCTATTCTCATAACCTCCATTTAGTGAGTGATGAAATTTATATGCACTGTGTGTTTGGTAATTCCAAATTTCAGAGTATTCTTAATATACCTGGTACAGAGAAAATGAAAAATATGATTCACATCATTTGGGCCTTCAGTAAAGAGTTTGCTGTGGCTGGTTTTCGCATTGGTACGTTGATCACACAAAATCAAGAACTTAAAGCCGTAATGAATGAAGATTTGAATAAACGTGTGTCAAATCTGACATTGTTTATTGCTGAGTCTCTGATAACTGATTTTTCTTGGCTTAACAATGATTACTTTCCTAAATTCCAACAGCGACTGAGAAATATAACAGATTTTGTTAAGAATCAACTAAAAAGTGTTCATGTATATAGTTTTCCTTCAAATGCTGGTTTGTTTGTTTGGGCTAACTTTAAGGAGTATGCTGATAAATGTGGAGGTGATATGAAACTTTTCAATTTATTCATAGATAATAAGATCTATGTATCACCTGGAATTGCTTTCAAGGAAACGAAAGGTGGTTGGTTTCGCGTCATTACATCTTTGCCAGATCATATCATTAAAACAGGTATAGATCGCATCATAGATGTAGTAAAAAGAATACAATAAATCAAAATTATCAATGAAGGCTTTTGATAAGGGATATGATTTTTTAATTAATTGACAAATTATTACAGAGTATCTTCCTTTATTTTCTTTATAAGACAGGTCCAATTGCTCAATTGTTTACAATGACTCTAGTAAGGTTTGGGTTGCTTTCTTGTTAAAACTTATATTTAAGAAGAAGAATTTTAACTTAAGATGCTAAAAAATGATTTTTGGAAGCCCTGAGTGTACTCATCCACAAAAATCATTTAGAAAATTTACCTTGTCCAAAGTACAATTCTGATCTTGTCTACTCATTTTATGAGCTGACAAGATGGGTTATAAAAGTGAATTCAATTTGTCACCATGTGTTCTCCATTATTTATTTAAAATCTTCTTTTTTAAATAATTCTGTACAGAAATTCATTATGATAAATTATTTCAAAGCACAATTTGTCTTTGTTTAGAGATTTTAAATCAAAAATCTAATTATTCATTTCCCGGAAAAACTTTGACTGACTTAATTTTGTTCTTTTCTTTATTGGCATTACTTTTAATAAATATTGTTATGATTTTTGAATTTTAAAATGAATTATTTAAGTGGAATTTTACAGAACAGTATATAATTTTTTAGATGTTTAGATATTAGATTAGTAATAAAATTGTTGCATATATTGATATATGTTTTCATTTTGATTGATTATATTTTCTGAATCACTACATGGAAAACGCATTTCTTGAAGATTAGTTCATATTCCTAACATCCTGGATACTTCAAAAGTCCAGGACTTGGGGATTTGCTGTCTGCTGTGCTTATTAAAAGACTGTCATTAATAGACTTACATAACATTTCATTGATATATCTATCTTTTCACATGTTTAAGTAAACATGTAATAAGATATCAAACAAAAACAAAACTTAACTGCTCTAAATCATATCCCCACATTATTCAGGTACAAAGTACATGTGCATGGTATATCTACCTAGAAAGATGTTTTAGATAATGTTATTATTATTTTACATAATATAGCATTGGAATGCATTCTTTGCACTTTTAGTAGATTGCATAATTTAAACAACCTTGCTTGTTAATAGTTATTAGTTTATTATAGGAAGTAGGTGAAGCATCTAACTTGTTATTAATTATTTTTTCCAAGTTTATTTTTTTGTGTTTTTTTTTGTATAGATTTTTTTTAGCTTTTCAGACGTTTTTCATTCATACATTAAATTCATGAAATGGGTTGCCTTTTGTCTGTACAATCAATTAAGTATTTTGTCAACTTATAAAGAGCCTTTTCGTCTGTTTTAGAAATATCTATTCAAATTTGATGTCAAGAAGTCTAGCTTTTTACTGTTAATGGACAATTAGTCCTTTTTATATTTCTCATTTCATTTTATTTTTATCTCTATTTATTTTTATTTATTTTTATGTTTGTAGATATTTTATTTTTTTTATCATTTGTGTTGACACACTAAGTTGATAAATCTTTTTGTACTTTTAATTCCTTTTTTATTACAGTGACTAAAAATATAATACTTAAAAGAAAAAGCAAGAATTGTCAGATGGTGTTTTAAGTTACTTTAAACTTTAGGCAAGTAAGATGATTGATTACTGTGGCAAGAATGAAAGCTTCCTGCCAATTTGGAATGAAGGCATATCACCATGTCTATATCACACTGTTGCACCAGGTCTGCTCCTCATAGTTCCTCTCATCATGTGCATCTACCATCATTGTACCAAAAGAAGATTTCTGAAGAAAAGTTTGAATACAAACGAAAGTGATGTTGCCCATCTCGTTGAGAGCGAAGAAGAATTAGGTGATGTTCCTGAAGTTGCTGTTTTGAATCGAACTTGTAGTTTTCAAGGTTTCTCATTTTCAAGGTTGCCAGTTCCATTTCTCTATGCTTGCCAAGCCTTCTTGCACATTCTTCTCATACTACAGCCAATTGTGAATATTATTGTTAAAGTCGTTATGTGCCCTGATTGTCTATCAGGGGCTGAAATTCTACATAATGCCATGAATTTGGTATGTTGGATTGTTGCAATGAAAGCTCTGATTATTGAACGGAAGTATTATTTCTGTCGTAAAATCAAGAATCATTCGATTCCAATGCTGATGTTTTGGACACTAGCTCTGCTTTTCGAAATATTGATTTTTGTATCATGGAATAATAAAAATTGGCATTTGATGGATAGTGGGACAGACTACCTTGATTTAATAATGTTATCTTTAAAATGTGCCTTCACATTCGGTCTATTCATTCATGGATTATTTGCACCCGGTCTTTACAAGTCAAAATATGATCATATCAATGATGACATCGATAAAGAAAATAGTGAAACAAAATCATCAATGGCTGAAGTATGGGAGAAGGTGAAAAAATTATATCCTTTCATATGGCCTGATAACAATTTGTTGCGTGTTCGAGTTTTTGTCTGTTTTCTTCTACTTATTTCATCTCGAATCATTAATGTTTTTGTACCACTTCAGTACAAGAAAATCATTAATTATCTCACAGACAAAGACAACAAGGATGATCCTTGGAAGTTGATTCTGTTTTACATGTTTCTGGCATTTTTGCAAGGTGGTGGTGGCTCAATCTCTATGGGTATCATCAGTAATTTACGATCTTTTCTATGGGTCAAAGTCCAACAATACACTAGTCGTTCAGTACAAAGACAACTATTCGAACATTTACATAACCTATCTTTGCGTTGGCATTTGTCTCGCAAAACTGGCGAAGTTATTCGAATGGTCGACAGAGGTGCTACGAGTATCGAGAATTTGTTAAGTTATCTGTTGTTTCAAATTTTACCAACAATTGTAGATATTATCATTGCACTTGTCTTTTTCGGTGCAGTATTCAATGGATGGTTTGCATTGATTGTTTTCGGGACAATGTCTTTATATATTTTTTGTACGATAGCAGTCACTGAATGGAGAACAAAATACAGAAG
Organism: Nanomia bijuga; assembly: GCA_032273505.1. Classification (NCBI taxonomy): domain Eukaryota; kingdom Metazoa; phylum Cnidaria; class Hydrozoa; order Siphonophorae; family Agalmatidae; genus Nanomia; species Nanomia bijuga. Next base: position 9,583 of record JAUKPT010001834.1, on the reverse strand, counting down.
AGATATGAATACGAAAGATAACATCACGAAAGCTATTGCTGTTGATTCTTTGCTGAATTTTGAGACAGTGAAATATTACAACAATGAAGCGTTTGAGGTAAAACGATATGATGAGAAAATCAAAGACTTTTTGAGTTCACAATGGTGGACATTGATGTCTCTTAATCTTCTCAATACAGCACAAAACTTTGTTATTACAGGTGGCCTTCTCGGTGGTATGCTTTATTGTGGTACGTTAGTCTCAGAAGGAAGGTTAACAATTGGTGATTTTGTCTTGTTTATGAGTTATATGAAGCAATTATATGCACCGTTGAATTTTTTCGGTACATATTATCGTTTGATTCAGTCTGCTTTTATTGATATGGAAAATATGTTTGAATTGTTTGATGAAAAAGTCGAAATCAAAGATCATTTAGATTCATATCAAATTCAAATAAGAGAAGGTTTAGTCGAGTTTCAAAATGTTCATTTTTCATATGACGAAGCAAGACCTATTTTGAAAGGGATTTCGTTCAGAGTACATCCTGGGCAGTCTATTGCCTTAGTTGGTCCTTCTGGGAGTGGAAAATCTACCATCATTAGATTACTATTTAGATTTTATGAAGTTAATGCAGGAAATATTTTGATTGATGGTCAGGATATTAAAGGTGTTACACAGAAATCTTTGCGCCAGTTGATTGGCGTTGTGCCACAAGACACTGTTCTTTTTAACGATACAATTAAATATAATATTGCTTACGGTCGGATTGGTTCGAGTGACGAAAGAATCGAAGAAGCATCTCAATCAGCCGATATTCATCACAAAATCGAAACATTTACAAGTGGGTATGACACGATGGTTGGCGAACGAGGATTAAAACTAAGTGGTGGTGAAAAGCAAAGAGTCGCCATTGCAAGGACTATGTTAAAAGCACCTGAAATTATTCTTTTAGATGAGGCGACATCAGCTTTGGATACACAAACTGAAAGGAATATTCAAGCATCTCTTGATAAAATTTGTGCCAACAAAACTAGTATTGTTGTTGCTCATCGACTTTCGACTGTCATTGGTTCAGATCAAATTCTTGTTCTCAAAGATGGTGTCATTGTTGAGCGAGGCAAACATTACGAATTACTTGAAATGGAGGGAATGTATGCAAAAATGTGGAATCAGCAGTTGCAAGAAGATGTTGTTGAGGAATAAATCATTTCACCATGAAACTCTTATTTTGTTGCTGATTACTTGATATTTGGTTGTTTCACATAACATTAATATCTTTGTCCTGCCCGACTCGCTGAATAAAGTTGGTAAACAAAAGCATGCTGTTATCATGAATGGCACATTTAAACCTTGTTTGTGTCATAACAGGCATATTATGTGTGGATCAGCAACCTTGTATACATTTATAGAAATTTTTTGTCTGTTCTTATTCTATTTATGAACACTGCTGCACATCTTTTTGGTCTGATTAATTTCATGAGTGATGGACATTAAGGATTTCTGAATTTTCTTAGTGTACTTAGAGGTCAGACAAATCTCTGAGTCTCTTTCTTCTTTAGATAGATATCCTTATCACATTTACTCAGTGGATTATTATGTTGTATAATATAAGTACACGACATCGTGTGTGTTTTTACATCCCATCTAGATGTTTGTTTATGGCTTAACAGTCTGCATGATCTCTTATGTAATGTTTGTCCAGTTTATCAAAGATCACTTCAAAGAAAAAGTAAGTTTTTTTTTAAGGAAAACAAACACAATCTAATTTGCTTTACACAGACATAAACTGAGAAATAACCTTGATCTTAAAACAGGGGGGGTGAGTGAGATTCTATGTCTGTGAAACATACCAGGTTGAAGTACCCTTAGAATAGTGTCTGTGCAAAATGAATGAAATATAGGGAGTTAGTACCCTTTTGGATACTAACTTCGTGATTCTAAATGTTAAATTTGGATGGAAGAGTTTTTGCGAAAACCTGATATATTCCACGGGCTTAGTACCTTTACCCCCTTGCTTGAAAACCATTTTTTATTTGTAAATTATTTGAATTTTATATCTGAAATCCATTCAAATATTCTTTGTAATGGTTTTCATTTGATTGAACAATGTATGGGCCAACATCCTAAAGTCTGCAGACAGAAAAGCCATTGACATTGCCACAAAAACAATAACATACCAGAATACTACAATAGCTCCTGACTAAGATGGTTTTTAGACAGGGTGGTGTTAAAAAATTAAATCTCATGACAAGCTTCGACATGAGGCTGGATATGGGTACCAATTACCACTCGATTGTTTGATCCTTGTTTGTCTTGAAAATAATTTCTTTGTCAAATAGTTGACACAATTAGTTTATTTATTTTTCTGTTTCATTTGATTACAAATTCTAATTATTTTTTTTGTTTTCTATTAGTTTAGATTAGTTATTTATCACGAAGCAAATTATATTAGAATCTGTAGAAAATATTTATCTCTAGATTTCATTTATCCTGACATTTATTTTTGATATATTGTGTTGATATTATTATCCATTGTTTTGTCTTAATCTGTTGTAATCTATATCATTTTTGTTTTGTATATAAGTTTTTTTTAACGCTGATGTATATTTCTTTCTTATTCTGATCTGATGTTATGTTTTCTTTATCCCAACATAATAAAATGCAGTAAGCTTGTCTCTATGGTTAGTTGTATTATGGAATGTGTGGTTTTTACTTTTCAACTATTATCTATTCTTTTCATTATTTTTATTCAAAAAGTCCAGAATTTACAATAGTATGAATTCAACTAAATTCAACTAATCACTACAAAGCTATATATTTGGTTTTGCCATTTTAAAAGGCTTAGGGAACATTCACACATTATGTAATGGACTTTTTAAGTCCTCCCCCCATTTAACATTTGACGTTTGCAGGCATGAGAAATGCTCAGGAATTCCCCCTGAAATCAGGGGGGAATTATGGCAAATTATGGCTTCGCTCGCCCAACATATGCGGTTTTCAGGTAAAATTATTTCCATTTGTTCCCTCCTCAGAATTGTTTATGTTATTTTAAGCTGATCAAGTGTCGAATGATTTTAAGACGATATAACTAATTTTTCTATTTCTTTTTAAAATTTTTACATCTATGTTAAACTTGTTGCTTTATGATGTTCATATATTCTAAATTATTTTAAAAAATATGTTAAAAATTGACTGTTAAATGAAGTTTGTAAATGTATTTGATGATTTTTAATCTGTAAGTTTGACCATTGTATTTATTCAGTTGTGCGAGTTCATATTAACCTTAGGCATTGTATTGTCTTCATTTTTATGATAAAGATGAATTGTTCATTTTACAAAATGTTTTTTTTTTAAGTCGTTATTTCGGCTACCAGCTTTTTAAGTGGGGACACTTTTCCCTCGCAAACTTGAATTCATTAAAACAGGACTGCAGTTTTATAAACAAATAATAAATATTTCATAATGGTATAGGTGAATGTGAAATCTTTGAAATAGTGCTGGCGAATTTTGTATGATTTCTATCAATGTTGAAGTCGGAGACAGTTCGACTTCTAGAGAACAAAAAAATAATTGCACCCGAATACCCTTGAGAGTAATCCAAAACTCAGGCGTCTCGTTAAATCTGAAGGCTATTAAAAGCATGCCGCCTTTGTTATTACCAACAAGACATAGTATAGTTTGCCATGGATTATATGGATATTAGCGAACAACTTCTACGTAACAAAAACGTAGTACCCCCTGCCACCTTTTGCAGTAGGGTCAGAACACTTACCATACTAGTAGTTTTTGGTACTTAATATTCTGGTCCAAAACTATAAGGTGTGGCTAATCTTAGCCATTTTATTCAATGCCTTTGTATTTTATTTATATTTATTTTTTTGTGAAAAACTTTGAAATCTTTTTTGTCTCTTTGGGGCTACCTTTCCCTGGATTTATATGACCTGTAATCATAAAGTCAAAATTCGTTTATCTCAGTAATAAATAATTCATTTTTTTTGATTTTTGTATGCTGGGGGGGGGGGTTGAGACCTTTTTCAAAGTGGCCTGAAAAGTGGGGGTTCATGCTGTTCAAAGAATCAGGCGGGGGTTCAGTCCAAAGGTGGGTAAAGTTTTCTAGGTGGGGGTTGAAGTGTGACTAAGCATTGACCATTTCCCTACAAGTTACATTGACTTATTTTGACTGTGGTCGATTTTTGTGCAACTTTTGAATCACTTTCACTTTGATACACATGAATTTAAAATTCCAGTTAACCCAAAAGCTTGAGAATGAATGGGCTAAGTTGCTGGGGATTGACTCGGTACAAATCAGGTGGGGGTTGTGACCCCCTAGGACACTATGCCAGGCAGAAATATCCATATATGTCAGTCACAACACTATTGCTTACTGAACTTAATGATGTTCTTAATTTTAACAACCTGTCCATTTCCCGCCTTCCGTTATATATGCTGAATACACATAAGTATAAATAATAAGTATTTATTTGAACTATATCAAAAGGATTTACTAAGTATCGGTAACCATAGTTTCGAGTATTAAAACGACCTGTCGTTTTACAAGTATTGTTTGTTGAATTGTTATATCCCTGACTTGATTTCGGATGTGCCATTTCTTTTTTAAGTATATAATATTAAATGTTTTGTTTAAGAGGAAAAACAGAATAAACAGAAAAAGACATATCTATAGTTAATTTTTTTTACCTTTGTTCTATAAGCTACTTATTAAAAAGATGACAATTCTAGTAGTAAGAGTTAGCTATACTGTCCTATTTTCAGCTAAGGTCCTCAGATTTCTTACTTTCATTCTTTTTTAATTACTTCCATAATATCAGTTCAAAGATTATAACCAAAAGACTGAACTTTGCGTGTGAATGTTTAAAATTTAGTTGATATGGAAATCAACTACTTATCGTATGAAAGCTTACCAAAATCTATACAATACCACTTGTTTCTAAGCCTACTTTTTGCCTGCAAATACATTATTTTTCCATATTCATTGTAACTTTTTATATACAAGTCTAGATGTATGCTTCCTACGATTATCTGAGCTTCATCTGAAATGGTGCCAATGTTTTGATGTTTCCACGGTAAAACACAGAAACAAACTGAAAAGCGCGCTAAAAATTAAAATCTCTGTCCCAGCCGACTCATACTTGTAGTTATGTTTAAATGCAATTAAATTAAAAATATGAGAGTTGGTTAATTCAATGAACAATCTTTTTTCCTGTACCTATTTTTTTTTCATTAATGTTTTTAGATTTTGTCTTGCTGTTGTAAACAACATATTCAAGAAAAATGTCTTTTTAATGTTGGTTATGATCAACAGAAATATTATAAGAAGGTTTTTTCTAGTCCACATTCTATCTTATTATATAGATAGAAATTTTAAGGATGTCACTTTTAACATTTAAAACATCTTAATCTAACATTTTTGTATTTTTGTTGAACAGCGAAATCTATAAATAAGTGATGTGTATTTTGTGAATTGAAAACTAGTTTTTTATTATTTTAAGGCCATATCTTGACAACTATACTTTTTTTCATTTTAGACGAAATACACTAAATAATAAAAAATTAGCTTGATATAAGCAATTAATACACTTACAACCAAAACAGACTCAAAATGTTACGTTCATCAAATACCCTCAAAGAAATCATCAAAGCTGCTCGTGCCACACAGCTCAAGAATATTGTACAAAGGTAAGTTGCTAAAAGATCTTCATGAATAGTTTTTACACTTAAGGTGACCTGTCAAAATTTGTGTAAGGACATGCAGTGATGAGAATTTGCTCTCTATTTAGTAACTTGGGCTCTAATAGACTTTTTGAAAAAAATAATCTCTATTTGGTCTCTATTTTAAGGCTGTGTCTATTTTTGAAAATTTGTTGGTAAAAATATATTTTGTGTCATAATTTTCTTAATGGCAAAATTTTTTATTAAGAAAACAAAAGACAATTAACTTTCTTAACAGTACGCCAAAACACTATCAAAACACTATCAAATTAATCCATTACTTTCTCTTCTTTGAGAGGTTGTGCCGCTAATTGTGACTCCCCTTAATCAGTTAACCGAGAAGATCGATCTGGACGCCAATCAGGAAGATTTGGGTAGCGATCATTATTTGGTCTCTATTTTCAGAAAACATGGTCTCTATTTGGTCTCTATTTTCAGGAAAAACGGTCTCTATTTGGTCTCTATTAGACTTTCTTTTATAGAGACCTAAGTTCTCGCCACACATGTGAAACAAGTGGAGGGGGATAAAGAAGCAAGTATTTTGGGAAATAAAAAACAGGGATGATTATGAAATAGGATCTTGTCTTGTCTTTCCTAAATCCAGCCTAAAGGCCTAAAGTATCACAAAAACACTGCTAATGACGCGAAAAAAAAAAACGTTGTTCTGAAATCAAAACCATTTGTTGAAATATTTTTTATTTACATGTTTTTTTTCTTATTGTAGAGGCCAACCTGCTGTCAACAATCTAATTCTCAGCAGAGCTGGATCGACTGCTGTCCCAGACAAGGTAAGAATGACAGCCCAATGATTCAACTGATGCTTTTGTCATCGTGTCTGTCTTTGAAAAAAATGTAAAAGGTTTTTGCAGAACCTGTTTTTTTTATCAGTTCATGAAATGGTAACGAATTTAACAAAATGATGAAATCATAGAGGATAAACCAGGTTTAATGTTTGTCAGCAAAGCTTGTTTCTTTGCTTTCGTTCGACGGATTTTAACTAATGGTTTTAGATAAGCGATGAAATAGCCAAACATTTGAAGAAAATCCTACATGCACTAATTCTTGCTTTCTTCTTTTCTAGGATGCTAAATCCTTTGTCATGGGCATGTTCACTGGGAGTGCCGATTTGGATCAAGTTTTCCCTTTCCCAGAAGGTAAATCACCTAGTACTAAAGCTTCTCCACTCAATTCAAGATTTATGCCAAGTCTTCCGTACAGTAACACTATTGTGTTTTCTAGACTTATTGATATTTATTTAAAGCTATTTTTGGGTAGAGTGGACTCCACTCTAAGCTCTGTAACTTCCGAAATAATTACCCAATGGTTGATATTTTTATGTACAATCGACCGCAAGGCGTTAGCGCACACAACAATATAATATTCATTGGTAAAAAATTGAAAAAAAGAAGTTGAAAATTTTTCTTCTTCTTTATCTTCTTCATTTTTCGTATAATTTAGACGGAACTGATCTACCTTTTCCCTACTTTCCTTTGCTGAAAAAATCAACAAAATCGGCTCAAAATTGACACTTTTATCGCATAAAGTTAGAAAGTTGTTCACGCGCTTTGAAAAAGACTATGAATTATCACATTTTTTTGTGAATCAATCAGATACTTCACGATAAATTAGAAAAAGCTTTTTTATGATTATTTACGTATCAATAATTCATCCCAATGCCATGTTTTATTTTATTTGTAGTCATGACTGAAGAACAAACTGAATTTTTGGAGAGTATGGTTGATCCTGTTGAAAAATTCATGTCTGTAAGTAATTCCATATTTATTTCTGGTTGCCAATCTTTTGCTTATTTTCTGATAAAAATAATACACTTGATGAAGAATGGTCCAGGAGAAAATAACAATTGAACAATTTAACAATTTCGAAGTTGAATGGCCTTAACCAACCATCATTAGGAGATTAGAATTGAAATAGTCGAGGAGGATCCACTGTTGAAAACTTGACACCTTGACTATTGTGTTTTTAGAAATCTCATGGAAATTCTATTGTTTAAACATAACTCTCGTACACTTTTGAAGAGAGTGATTTACCCCTCGGAAATATTTACTACTAAAAAAACGTTTATTTTGAGTTCTCCTTGATCTTTATAGGAAGAAAACGATGCATTTGCAAATGATGCTCTTGAAGATGTTGAACCAGATACTTTGCAAGGCCTCAAGGAGATGGGAGCGTTCGGTCTTCAGGTGAGTAACGTATAAAATCATCTGCTTACTTAGTAAATCTGTATTTTAATTGCATGTTTTACTATTGGAATGGAGTTTGATCAGAGGTGTACTTTATTCTTCTAGGTTCCTGAAGAGTTAGATGGTATCGGTCTTTCAAACACACAGGTTAGTTATTTCTCTCTGTTTAATCTGTTTAATCTCACAGTGTATATTCTGGCCAAAATTCCTTAATTATGTCCCAGCCACCCGAATTGTAAATTCTTATTTTTGCCCTGTTTTTGGCCAATTTTATTATGAGTGATTAGGTAAATATTGTGAAAAGGGACTCTGGCCTCCGTCCAGATTATTCACCGTTGTTATATTAATAGCTTTTAATGGATGTCTACTTGGTAATACAATCCAAAGAGGAGGGCGAAATCCAATTTACTATCAAATCAATATTGAATAATGTGAATCAGCAGCACCAATTCTCTTATCCCTGTAGGCTTGTGAAACGTTTTTTAACGTATTCTACGTTTTTTAACGTATTCTACGTTTTTTAACGTATTCTACGTTAGTTTTTTTGACGTATTCTACGTTAAGTTTGCAGTTTCGCGCTCTCAGAAACGTTTTTTAACGTATTCTACGTTAAGTTTACAGTTTCCCGCTCTCAGAAACATCTTCTAAGTCACTTATAGCTTCATCTAACTCTTTCTTTAGTACGCTCGTATGGTCGAAGTTGTTGGTAAATACGATCTTGGTGTTGGTATCTATCTTGGAGCACATCAGGTAATCTAAAAGTTGTTATGATTCCTTTTTGTAAGCTCTGCTAAGAACACTCCAATTTTCGATTGACAATCTATTCTATTAACAATCTTATTGGTTGATTCAGGTTGATTATCAATTTGCATAATTAATTTTCTTGTTTCTTTTTCTGATTTAGTCGATTGGCTTCAAAGGTATTTTGTTAAGTGGAAACGAGGAACAAAAAAGAAAATACCTTCCCTCAGTAAGTCATTTAGCTCTTCACTTTATGTACCTTTTTATACGCAATTCGATTTAGCTTCACTATTTTTTTACGTACCTTTTTATACGAGATTCTAGCGAGAAGAATTTTTGCGCAATTCAATTTTGCGAATATGAATAATTTCTCAAATTGGCAAATTTCTAGCTTCAAAAAAGCTCAAAAAAGGGAAAGAGAAAGCAAACTCTTGCCGTAATGACTAAATTTAACGTTATTCGTAAAATTTGATTTCGTGAAATTGAATTCTGCGAAGATATCTTTCCTTGGTGTATTTTGTGAATTTTCAAGTTATGGGGTGAAAAAACAATACGAACTATCATCTTTTGAAACATTTTTTCAATTCAAGTATTATCTTTTCTAGTTGGCTACTGGTGAGAAGATTGCTGCCTTCTGTTTGACGGAACCAAGTAGTGGGTCAGATGCTGCAGTAAGTTATTATCTGTTAAACCAATTTCATATTTACTTTTTAAGTTCATACTATTTTGTATGTATGTAGGAAATACTCCTCCTCCTCCTTTTCAGTTAACCCCTCGTGAAAAATGATAGTATTTCCGAATGACAAATGGCGTTCAGCTTAACCTATTTCATTGGAGATCAGAATTGGGTTTTCTCATTGATATCCTTAAAAATGGCTCAAGAAAAAGAAATTCATCCCAACTTGTGATGTTCATAAACGTTATGCTTCTG
>JAUKPT010001833.1:0-14371 GCA_032273505.1 Nanomia bijuga | reverse complement strand
CTCAACCACTATCAGACGATCATTTTTAGGCAATATATACCCAAATTACCAAATATTGGCATTCTGGGCCCACTGTGCCACAAGGGACCACTTGTGGCAGACATTATTTCAGTGATTTATTAGATTACGGGGAACCAGGAGGGATCGAACCCGGCTCACTCCATTGCGAAACCTGCAACCTAACCACTGAGCCAATGCACTGACTAACAAGTAAAGATCCAAACAAGTTACAGGCTATACTCATTATGATCCCACTCCTAAATATTTTGACATTATTACCAAGTCTATGCTTTTTCAAACAGGTCATCGTTAAGATTAAATGCTGATTGGTTGTCCATTAATAATAACAATTTGTGGTTGAGCTAGTTGACAAATGATTTGCGTTGATCAAAATGTATTTTAATTTTCCTCAACTTCAGTCTCAGGTATATTGGTTGTCTCCACTAAACATGCTGATCCAATGCATGCATTTGCAGCCTTAAGTTCTCGTCAGAACAGTATTCAGCATTCACAGAACAAACCAAAGAATTCATTCAATTATTTCAGTACAAATCCTCTCAAATATTATTTATTGTTACATGATGTGTCAGATGGGGAAGATGAGAAGTAAGTCTAAGTTGTCTATCTCTTTAACGGTGTATATTTTGGCCAAAACTTTTATTGTCTTCTTGAAAGATGAATAGCTTAGCGATTAAGGCTTCAGACTCTCAACTCTGGATATCATTCACTTCACAGGTTCAGTACCCATTCCTGCCAACCATTTCAATATATAAGGTTAGCGTTGGGTCAACCCATGTCATGTGGGGGAACTTGTGTCGTCAGTTGGTTACAGTTGGTACAACTGTTTTTAAGTGCACACCTTACCTTACCCATGGCCATGTCCTTACCTTTCCTTAACAGAGTCGACTTTCATAAGCATAAGGGATTGTCTATAAATGATGGCTAATTCAATCTTGATTGGAAATTACATTTCATTTAGAGCTGAAGTTGTGTACCAAAACATGAAATCAGTGTATGGATCGCACACATGTTTTCTACTCAAGATCAATTCGAGACAAAAAAAGTTCCCAAATGCTGAAGCTGAAAAAATGAACTTTTCTGATCCATGGAGTCCTCATATTTATCCTTTTTCTGATGATACATTTGTAAGTATAAGTACTAAATCTTAAAGGTATATATGCACATGACAATTTCATTGAAGGACTTATCACATGATTTGCTGGGTGAATTTCTTAATTTGCTGGATATTAGAACTGTCTTATAATTCCTTTCTATAATCAACCATGATTATTTTTCTGCCAGTGACAGATAATATGGTTTCACTATTTTTTAGATTTTCCCAAAAACTTTTCCAGGAAAGAAACCAAATTCAAGGAACAAAAAAAAAGTGCAGAAAAATAAAACTTCTTGATCTCAAAAAATTTTATAATTCATTTTCCCAATCTATTGTTTCCTTCCAAACACATTTTCAAAAAGAATCATTTTTTTATCTCCTTAAACTCCTAAAAATCTTTTTTTTTGGAATTTCTCCTAAAAACCTTCTGAAATTGGTAACTCCCCAGTCCTGATGAAAATAGAAAATAAAAAAATAATATAAAAATCATGGTGAAATCTTCTAAAATTAGTTATTACTTTTTGCTTATGTTTATTGTATTACCCCCGGTCAAGAAAAAAAACAAGTTCAAATTTCGGTCCCCTTCTCTGCCCATTTTCTCAGTAACTATTGGTCTTAACCCTAAAAACCTATGCAGTTTTCCAAAGTTTGAGGATTCCATTGTTTATTTTTTTATTTGGTGGTTCAGAAGTTCTAAATTTTCATCTTCATTTTTTCCTCATTTTCTTTAATTTAAATGATTTTTTTTATATTATCTGACCAAGTGCTCTAATGTGGCTTTCGAACAGAAAAAAAATTGTCTTCAAAAAACGCCCATATGTGGGAAGTGCATCTTATTTTGATACAGACTATAATGTATTTTTCGAAATTTCCATTTTATATTAGGATTTTGATGAAGCTGATTACGACAAGGAGATGAAACAAAACGTACAGGTAACACAAGAAGCTGATCGAAAAGAAGAAGCAATTGTTAACGAACTTGAAAATATAGATAAACAAATTGAACAGAATCCAGACAGTCCATGCTCAATTATGTTTAGTGATCCACTCACAAACATGCACTACGATGATGCGCTTCAAGACGATTCTGATCTCGGACCGTTATCATTAAATGAGCCACCGAAAAATCAAGCTCCTAAATTTCGACCAAGAAAAATTTCTGAAAGGACTATGAAATTGCAAGAATACAAACGTAGTTTGCGTCAAATATCTTTTCGAACAGTTGTGAAGAGCCTGAATATTACACTAAGAAAGGAACGAGGACATTGTATGACACTTGTTGATCAAGATATGATTAAGATATTTATTTATGAATTCACTGTTCGAAGTTTATTACCGTACATTGAGAAGCTGATGCGATCACTATCTGAACAGGTACTGTTTGAGTCTATTCTGAATTTGACTGAATTAGGGCAGGGGTTGTCGACAAGTTATGGGTAAATTTGCCATATCATTATTTGATATTTTGCTGAGCCAATCAGAATCTCGACGATGTAATATTTAACCAATTAAATAGCAAATTTTTGACAATATTTTTTGTTCATTCTGTGATTAATGACTGAACTAAACATTTTGAAATATCCTAAATTAGGGGGCCAGCATTGCTGATCCACTAAGGGATTGTCTGCAAATTGTGGTAAATTTGCCATTTGATTGGTTCAAAATTACGTCATCAAGAATCTGATTGGTTCACATCAAAATGTCATCATTTGATATTTTGTTGATACTAAAAATGATGAAAATATTTTTCAACAAACCAATCAGATTCTTGATGATGTAACATTGAGCGAATCAAACGGCAAATTTTACCACAAGTTGTAGAAAAGCCCTAATGTCTCAAAAATGGAAAGAAAGATAGTGCCAAAAATTGGTGAAAATATGATTTTTTATATTTGGCGGATTATTTAGCCCTTTTATGTCTACGTTTTTTCTTTCAATTTATTCAACAAATTGTTCTGCGTCTCATATCAAAAACTGATTGTTCAAGAAAAATCTGTTTCTTCGAAAAAATTTAATGTGTATGTTTTTTTTATTTAAATTTGTTCAACAAATTGTTCTGCATCTTTTAGCAAGAATTGCTTGTTCAGAATAATCTGGTTCACGAGTTAGGTGACCAAAAAACGAATTTTCAACAATTTGCCATTTAATTGGTTGAAAATAACATCATAAGGAATCTGATTGGTTCATTCTAAAATGTAATCATTTGATGTTTTGTTAAAACTGAAAATGCTATTTCCATTACAGAAGAAACCAACCAAAATCTTGATGATGTAATTTCTAACCAATGAGACAACAAAGTAAAAAAAAATAGTAAGGCTTTGACAACAGATTACACTATGATCTAATAATTGATTTTCGATATTTCATTATGTTGCAGAAAGCCAAACTTAAATTTCCTAGTATTGTTTTTTAAAATCTGTTCATTGTTTGCAGAGAAAAGGCCATTTTTGTGAAAAATCACGTTATGAAAATTGTCAAATAATTGTCAAAAAATTGTCAATATTTCTTTAACTTTTTTCACTGTACAGTAAAAAAAAATTGTTTCTTTCTACATAGATTTTAGCAAGACGGGGAATACACAAATCAATATTCCATGCTACAAAGAAATGGTTTGGAAGTAACAAGGCTTCAGGTGGAGGTATTGGAGGTGGTTTCAGTGCTGGATCAAGGTAAGGGCAATAAAGATTTTTGAATTTTTGATTGCACCCGGCTGAAAACATAAAGAATTCTCTCTCTTTCCCACTGCAAAATGTTGTATTGCGTGTTGCAATAATCGAGGAAGATAAAACATTAGGACCTTATGGCATAAATGTTAACCATGGCTATCTATAGATATGGCCTTATTCTATGCCGATAGATTTTCGTGTTTTAAGCGTTCCCAACATTTCAAAAGGCTAATTATCAGATATCAGAGACGAAATTATTAAGCTTTTACCTAAATTCCATCGCAGTTGACAAAACGTATAGCTGCAAAAGATATTCTTTGACATACATGATATATTAGTATTGTTCAAAACTAAAGTATAATATAGAATTGTATGGTAATTTAAATGCAATGAATAGGCTTCTTGATCACTTAAACTTTCTTTGTATTCATTTCTTAATGTAAGCAGTTAGAGGAGATGAAAATTTATAGTATGTGTGAACCAGTATTTAATTTGTAAAAATGCAGTTTTTCCCTTGTATCTCAAGAACAATTCAATCAAAAATCAAAATTTGCATACTTCCTTGACACTTAATTATTGATCCCTGTATTCAATGAATTATAATTTCAAATATTATTTCACGGTATTTTGACCTTTTTGTAGATATGAGGAAAAGCCGAACCCCTTGGAATTTTTGTTTTGTTTTTTCACGAATGTGTAGCAAATTATGTCTTCATTATACTTAAAAAAACAAAAGTTTATAATTTAAAAAAGAAATTTAGTTACAGTCAATTAAAGTTTTCTGTCGGCAGAATAAGGCCATTGGCTCTTGCCAATATGGCCACTATTATCAGCACATATGTTACTAATGGGAGCTACATGGGCAAGGACACCAGTAAACCTTTGGGGGTTGATGAATTAGCAACTAACCGGTTGGAATAAGGTTGAAGTATTTTGAGAGAGTATTTTTTGCAATTCAAGGTAGGGATTGTTGAGACAAAAGTTGATTTCTGTTCTCTGTGGTTCTCCTTTGCTTTCTGGCTAAATTTCTAGGCTAATTATGATCATGGCTGATTATGACGAAATCAAAATGAATCCGATCAAAGTTGATATGTGACATAATCTAGTCTACATATTTTTGCAAAATTTTCGTGGCGGCCCATGTGAGATATTTTTTGTCACCTTGTGTGCTGCAAACAAAGCTTTATTTTCATGTGACCTAATTTAACATGTTCTATTGAATGTGTTTTTTTATCAGTTCTTATTCTACCTGCCTAAATGACATTAATAAAGACCTGGCTTTAGCTGGTTCATAGTTGGACCGCTTTTTACTGCTTCCACTCCAAGTCTTTTTTTCTTCATTCAATCAATCTGCAACTGTCTTAATGTATTGACAAGTCAAATTATTGTGCTAGAAAGTTGCTCAAAATTGCTGATATGGCTTCTTTAGAGGTTCTAAGTCCAAAAAATTACTTTGACAGCTTTTCAGAAAGACCTTGCCCTCACCAACTCGAACCTCTGTCAACCCCATTTCCACCAGCATTATATTAAGAAAATAAAAATAAAAATTTTGTATAAAAAGGGGTTGTTTTTCAATAGTCCAAAGCACTATTATTCGGGGGGGGGGGAGGGGCTGACATCTTCCGAAAATGGCAAGGAGGGGGGGGGGCTGGCAAACATGCTGGAGGTAGGGGGAGCTAGTTTAGGAAAGGGGGAGGGATGTTACATGTCTAAAATTTTCAATTCATTAAAATTCGAACTATAGATTACTTCTAATTAATGTTATAATTCTCTTGTATATTTTACTAATCAACTTTTAGTCTGTTTTTAGTGTGTTAAAATGAGGAAAATGAGAAAATATTAAAAAATCAGATTCTTTGCAGTGTGGTATGATATGAGAATAAAACATATCGTATTGCTGAGGGATTAGGGTTCCGTAGGAACGGGGGATACCAAGAAGGTGGGGCTGGTTTAGGAAGGGGGGCTGACACCCCTCTGCCCACTATGAATTCCTGCTGGAGCTTGTTGGAGTTTCTATTGTTCTTTTTTTAAGTTCTACTCCAATATAAAAATGTTGCCTGTTTGTACCAGAGGTATTGTCTTTTATTAATTGTAAATTACAATATGAAGATTTTGTTCATTTTAGTTACGACAATGAATCAGCCGAACTGCAGTACAGACGGCTTGGTGATCTTTCGTTTCTCGTGCAACATTACGACTTAGCTTACAACTCGTACCATTCAGCCAAGAGAGAATTCAATAATGATCATGCATGGATGTACTTTGCTGGTGCATTAGTAAGTTGTATTTTTTTGTGTTTTTTTCTGAATTGTATAATCCATGATTTTTGTTATGTGAAAGCAGAGTCAAATCAAGATTACTGAACCAAGATTGTCTTAACTAAATGTTGATAAAAAGAACTTTAATGTCAATTGATGCAACATTTAAACAAAATGTATCAGCCACTCCATTGATATAGTGACAATACCTTAAGATTTCCTAAGCTTGTTATGAATTTGTTACAAATCATTTTTCTTGAGGTGAATTTTGGTGACGTTTAGTCTTATCACCATAAGGGGAGCTTCTGGACAGAATAGTCACCGTTGCATGGAAAAGGCAATTCATAAGGGCCAAAAGGGCCATGAGGTCCATGAGACTTTTTGGCAGATTCACACAATTTTTTTATAATTTCTTTATTTTTTTATTGTATTCATTAGGTCTAAAAATTATAAGAAAAATTTGCTGATTGGTTGGTTTAAAATTTACGTCATCAAAAACCTGATTGGTTATTTAAGAAATGTCACAATTTGTACTTTAGTTGAAACTTAAAATCACGAAAATGATTCTTAAGTGAACCAATCACATTCTTGATGATGTAATTTTGAACTAATCAAATTAGTTTTTGATGATTTGAAGACAACCCCTTTTCGTTTTTCGACTGATATTTACGCAATTTTTTTAATAATATTTATTGTTTCAATTTGACCTGCGTAGTTAGGTCGCTTAGAATCTCTCCTTTAGTTTGGTTGACAATTCCCAAGACTTTGCAAAAATTAGGCCCAAAAATGCTGAAATGGTCCAAAATCAGACGTTTTCAGATATTTCTTAAAAATTGATTTTAAGGATTTTCTTGAAATTCTGGATATGATTAGTGTTCATTTTGCCAGAAATCGCATGTTCATGAAAAATCTAGTCTCCAAGATTTTGGGAAAATTATGCCAAAAAATGCAAAAAACAGTCCAAAGTCAGACGTTTTCCCATATTTCTCATAATCGGTTATGCCGAAAAATGCATATAAAATGCTAAAAATAGCCTATTTTTAAACAGACCTCGAGCAAGGAAAGAGCAAATGAAACCTCAGTCTTTGTTCTAAAAAATATGTTGTAGGCAAATTTTCGCCATCTCCACCCCTTCATCCCAAAAATTAAGGCCGAAAATTAGGTCCAAGAATTTTTTTTTAATAATCGATTTTCTCTTTTTTTCGCTTGATGTATTTATTATCGTACTTTATCACCTTTCCTTTTTATCTGTTAACTATGATTTTTTAAAAAAGTGGAAGTATCAAAACTAAAGAAGGAGAGATTGATTTTGAACCTTTTTCTATTCTATTTGATACTTTTTTTCCAGCAGAATTGGTCTCCTATTTATACTAGAAGGTGAATTCTTAGGATGTAATTTTTAGTTGTAATTTTTAGGATTTTTAGGATGACTCATTTGAGGTGCACGAGAAGGATGAGAGGGTATATCAGTGACAACAAGCGGTTGGTTCCTGTAACTTAACTCTGGTTCTACCAGAGCTACTACTCCCCTTTATTATCTTTAACAGCATCTAATCCCTCACCCTTGTGATATTTAAAATGTATTTGGTTGATTATCTTGGTCTATAAAGATTATGAATTATTTTTTTTTTGTTTGAGTTACGTGTTCTACATATCTCCAGTTAAATGAGAATTTTTCGAGGTACTTGAGTCATTTACCCCCGGTCAAGAAGAAAATCAAGTTCAAAGTTGGTCCCTTTCTTTGCCCATTTTCTCGAGCTTCCCAAAAGTTTAAGGAATCCAATGGTGTAATTTATTTTTTTCATCCGGCAGTTCATCTTCCTTTTTTCCTTATTTCTTTTAATTTAAATGTTTTTTTTTACATTATCTGAGCAAGTTCTCCAATGTGGCTTTCGAACAAAAAAAAAGTATCAAAAAATATTGAAAAATGGCTTTAAAAAACGGATTTATATGGGAAGTACATCTTATTTTGATATATACCATAATGTAATGCTATAATAATGCTTATTTAAAGATATTTTTCTAATCATAAATTACTTTTGCTAAGCACTAAACCGATTTTGGATACATTAATATGTAGTTGAAACAAAGGCTTATCGATGTTTGATTAATTATGAATGTCCCTTGAACTTTGGCACGTACTATATATTGCATTTAAGCTGTATCTTTGAGTTAAAATTGACGGTCACGTGACGTGATGACCTCAAAATGGGGGGGGGGGTACCTTGGGTGCTATAGAACACATTACAGTATAAAAACAAAGGTTACTCTGGTTGCCAAAATGTTGCATATATTTCTATTTATTATTATTGTCTATAAGACACTGATATTTAATTTAATTTAATTTAATTTAATTTTGGCATAGTGTATACCTGTATACCCTTGAGCGTATATCTATTTTAATTCACAAATTTGCAACAGAAGAGATAAATACACTATTGTTCAAAAGATACACTCTAATTAGAAAGATGATGCAATTTACGCTGCAATAATTAATTTATATTGTGAAATAAATCTCAGCAATTTTCTTGCCAAAAACGCAACAATAAGAGATTAACGTATGAATAGAAAACCATGAGATTTTTAACGAGCGCATACATGGTTCCGGGGTTTGGAAAAAGCATGCACTTTTGGTAATTCGCGATGGCGATATGTCATTAGTATCGCAGCTATATCTGCCATGTTGGTGATCTTTTTTAAAGAATAATGATTTACACGCTTAAAATTGCACGCGTTTTCAAAACCTCGGAACACAGAATACTTTTTTGTCGGACACACTGTAATGTGAAAGCACCCTATGATATATCTGCTAATCATTTGATTGCGCTACTTATAAAAATGCGTCATAAAAATGCATGCGATTTATTGATTGATATCTTTTTCATATTTTTTACGCGCACGCTCAACTTTATGGCAGTATCTTCTTCTTGCACTTAAAGCGTGTATGCGTGTGCGCGGGCGCTTTTTTATTATTCAATTCGATATATTCTCAAAGGAATTTTTACTTACCCGATGGTTTTGCAACTGAGCCATTTTTTGATTGTGCTTTTCGTAATTTTTTGGGTTTTTTGTTTACTTGGTCTTTGTTTATCACAGCTTCTGAAAAAATAAACGACCCGTGTGACATTACTGTGCCTTAATTCGGACAGGCTTTAAAAAACACAGCTGTTCAAATCAAGGTACAGTCACGTTATTCCTATTACGACTGGACTTTTGAGAGTTTTTTTTAACCTTTTCCCGGGCATTCGAAGAAAATAAATTACAATATTTTTTTTTTCTAACCACAAGCAATGTAACGTGGTTAGACTATATACATAGACTACTAGAATACCCGGACGGGTAAAGTTAAAACAGTGGGAAAATTATCTGAGGCCAACTTTTCTATAAAATCTGATCTATAGCAGCTTTTTCTGTACTTTTTTTTGCAAAATCTGGGCACATCTGTAACGGTGTTACGGCGGTACTGTGTCAAAATCTGTAAATAATACATCAATATCTAAAGGACTACGTTCCGTGCTATTCTCTTACCAAATATATAAAATAATGATAGTTCTATGTCTCTCAAGGTAACATTATTTTAGTTCTTTGGGACCTTTAAGTCCATTTTTATGACGTCATTAGAGAAAAATAGGGAAAATTAAAGGTTAGATACAACAAAAAGTTCGGTTTTCGCCAATGTATGAGTAGTAAACCCGAAAAAATAGGCGTTCAAAGACCTTTTTGAACAGATGTCACAACCAATTGACAATTTATACATTTTAGATGCATTTTAGGTACTCCCTGTGACGTCACAATGACGTATGTGGGCAAATTTGGGCCCAAAATAGCTAAAATTCTTTCTTTTTGCTGAAATATAAGTATTAAAAACGTAAAACTTAATATTTAGAAGCTAGTAGGGACAAGGTATATAACTGGTATAATAAAGCATTAGTATAGACAAGATTTGGCCTCCTACCTTGATGTCATCATACTCTTTTTAGGCAAATTTAGGCCCAAAATAGCTGATTTTCCTTCTTTTTGCTGAAATATAAGAATTAGGAGCGTGAAACTTTTTATAAACTAAAATCTACCTGGTATTGGGGATGTACCCTAACACTGTTGTATTCACCAAATCCCAAAGTAATATGATTGAGTGTTGTTTTGTAGAAGGTATACCAAAGGAGTGTAATTATAAAAGTTACAAAAATTAATGTTACATGTTTTTGATCAGTTTTAGACAATTTTCATGAAGTGTTTTTTTTTACAAAAATTGCTTCATCTCCGCAACTAATGAACAGCTTTTACATGATTTCTGGAGGAATCAACTCCCCCCTTTCTGGATATTTGTTATTAAATTGTTATTTGTTAAAAAATATGAATTAAATTGAATTTCTGAGTAAAACTCACCCCTTTCTAGAGGCCTCTTCCTTAAGTGGAGACCCCCTTTCTCAATGCAAAGTCAGACCCCCTAGCATTTTTGGGGATTGAATAGAAAATATGTTTCAAAAATCTATACCCCAAATTTTAAGTTATATCTATTGCTACACAATAAAAACAAGATTCTTGAAAATAGATAATAATATCATGGTGTTATATGTTGTCAAAATCTTACAGTTGTTTGTGAATTTACGAGTATTGACTTTTTGGACCCACTGACATCAGAGGTTTTGGTCCTATAGATTCACCCATGCCAGTCTGTCCCTGTTCGTTCATTAGCTTTTCTCATTAACTACTTATATTTATTTAATCTTTTTTGCATCAACCTTGTCTTTAGTAATATAAAAAGCGACAAAGCACGATTTTTGACAAAAATTGTGCTGGCAAATTTCGGCAAAATGGGCCTAATTTAGGCCATTTTTAGTTTTTTTTGGCCATTTTCTCCAGTTTGAATCATTAGATATTTCTAATTTTGAATATTATGATAGTAAGTAAGACTACTAGAATCACGGACAGGAAACTTTAATATCACGATAAAAAAAGTGAAAAAACTGATGCTCTCATATTCGAACGTATTAATGAAATCACTTCATTTTTTCACTTAAGTGAAGTTCAATATGTTCATTATCTGGCACAAAAGAAGAAATAAAATCAAAACCCGGAAGTTAGATCCCCTGGAAAACTATCAATAGAAACAGTTGTTGTGATGTTCAAAAGGACAAAACACATTTCAGCCTACCATAATGTGTAATATCAAGCATGTGAATGAACTCAAAAGTAATCTATGATGGCTAAAAATCACCTAAAATAGAGGGAAAATTACTGTTTAGCACAATATAGCAAGATTAAGGAGACAAATCAGCTAATAAAACAAACAACAAAGAGTTGAATTTATACATAAAATCGCATTTAGAAGCTGAATGTTACATAAATTTGGCAACAGCAATTTTATTGTTTATTTTTACGATTTGCCCCCCTTTATTTTTTGATTGTCTACCTAAATGTTGAAGGTCAGTATGCCTGCAAAACAAGGGTCAAAAGGGTCTAGATAATTTGCAATTATCAATTAAATCACATTGGAATACTTAGTGATACACAAATTGGACTAATTTCAGGAAAAAATATTATTAGCTGGAAATTTGCAATTATACATTAATTCATATTGCAAAACCTGACTGTTGCATAGACTTGACATAAAGCATCGCAAAATTTGTCTAATTGTCCAGCTCAAAATATTAACTTTTCTAGAAATGAGAACATTTTAAACCATTTTGTCTCCCGTTTTGACACCCGTTTTGACCCCTAAGGACTTCTTAATTGGACTAATAATGCTTTCTGTCAAGTTTTTGTAAAAGTTAGTTTCCCAATGTGATTTAATGGATAATTGCAAATATTTAGTTTATATTATTCATTTTTCTAGGGATGGGCCTATTGTGACCCTTTTTATCCCCATTTTGCCCACTTTAAGACCCCTAAATTGAGCCTATAACAATTAATGTTGTCAAATTTGTGTAGCATTTGGTTTCCAAATGTTTTTTGTGTAAGCCAAGTTTGTCTCCTTTATCTTTATATATTGTGCAAAACAGTCATTTTCCGGGCATGCTGATAGGCTATGATTTTTTGTACATTTTTACCAGATAAAGGACATATTGAATTTTACTTTAGTGAAGAAATAAAGTGATTTCATCTATTCATCCGTAAATGATAGTATACTGTCTTCACTTTTTTCATTGTGATATTGAAGTCCTGTTAGTAATGATGTAAAACTGCTACTGGTGGTTATTGAGCTATAAGAAATTTGGGTAGCCAAATTTGATGCCTACCTAAATGGGCCCAATCTGGGCCATTTTTCAGCTTATTTGCCATTTTCTCATGTTTGAATCAATATTTTTTCCTAATTTCTGTTCAAAATTGTTCCATTTTGGTGTAAATTTAGCCTTAAATTCTGGGTTTTGGTGAATATCTTGACTTTTCTGCTCTCAATTTGCCTTATATTGTGCAGGCCAATTTCAGTCCAGTCCAGTCCTTTTGGCCCAAATTAAGCCCTAAACCTTTCGGTGAATATCATGACTTTTCATTACTCAATTTGTCTTATATTGCACATGTTGATTGTATAAATAGTATTCAACCACTCTAGAGAATGTTTGTTTTAATCACAATTCTCTGGTCAAAAATTGTAATTTAAGTATTCAATAAACTTTATAGTGCTCAAGGAGCATTAAAAACAATTGATTTCAAAGCAAGAAATTTTCCTATTTAACTTTTTGCTTGGAAAATTATTTTGTTGACTCAAATACAGCGATCTAAATTAGATGGATTTGTCAAAAACTTAATTATTTCATCAATTGTTTTGCTGCTATGATGACTTATTTTCTTTGTATTGAATGCATTCTTTGACCTAAATGTTGGTAAATGACTCAGCGAAAATTATTAAGAAACATGGAGAGTTAATCAGTTTAACTGATTTTTTGAAGAACAAAAGTCAAAAAACACTATTTTTTTCAAACATTTCTTTTCTCTGCATATCAAAATGTTTGGGTATGGGGCGAAGTGGTGTCCAGGCAGTTCAAAACAACTATACTGAGATCATGTCTTAAACGTTTTGATCTAAAAATAGAAAATTATGGTAAAAATTACAAGATATAATATGGAGTAAGTTTCTTTAATGTGTGAGTCTCAATCATGTTCAAGTGTTCTTAATGTTTAAGTCAATCAATATACACGGTCGGGCATGACTAGTACCAATTAATCAATAGCTCAACAGGGGCAAATCTAGGTGGAATGAGCGTCTGAGCATCATACACATGAAACTATTTTGCCCATCTAAAACATAAAGAATGTGCCTTTTTTATAGTTCCTAAAAATATGCCCTTTTTTTAAACCATCAAGGTGTTGCCCTTAATTTCTAGATTAGACCCTGCTCAATATAATACCAATACGACACATTAACAACTAGATATAACTCATTTAACAATATAACAATGACACGATTTAGGAGTGCAATATGGTTTATTTCCTGTTGTCAAAAGATATCTGCACCACATTAAATTTATAACTCATATTTTACATTACTTCAAATCATAACCTGGCATAACTCAAAAATACTATAAAACGTAATTAGTTACATAAGTCTACTTCTAAAATAATAAACA
The DNA here is from genome assembly GCA_032273505.1 of Nanomia bijuga. Lineage (NCBI taxonomy): Eukaryota > Metazoa > Cnidaria > Hydrozoa > Siphonophorae > Agalmatidae > Nanomia > Nanomia bijuga. Next base: position 765 of record JAUKPT010001833.1, on the reverse strand, counting down.
CGTACGTATTCCACACACTCTCTAATAGAATATCTGTTCATTTCATATAAATGTGCATGCAATATTTTGAAATTAATTTCCATCAACAAAAAATGTAAGCTGGCAAATATAGATTACTTATTCTTGCTAGCAACAATAGCCACTCAACAACCCTTCGTAAGTCTCCCTCCCAAGAGTCTGTTGAGGACCTTTTACAACAAGTGACGTGATGACCAAATAAAAAGGTTGCCGAAGGTCGCTGAATGTTTGACTTAGTCATTAGATGACAATTGGTCGTCAAAAGACGACACTTGGCCTAAGGTTGCCTAAGGTTGTAAAAGGTTGTTAAAATTTGTCAAATATGGTCATTGTTATCGGTTTTCATTGGTCAGCAAAGGTCATCAATAGACTCTGGAGGGAGGGGGCGCTTTTGAAGAATGATATACTATAAACTCGATTCTCTAAAAGGATAGAAAATTATCATTTTTTCCAAACAATCAACATGAGAAATAAGTGAATAGTGTTATTTGGAAAAACCTGAATTTCCAGATCTAATGAAATTGACTTCGATTCAAGTTTTCAAACAGTTTGAAAATTACATCTATTGAAGTTTTTTATTGATTTATATTTAATATGCCTAATGAAAGAAAAAAATCAAAAGTACTTAGGTAAATGTAGTAATAATTGGTTGTAGTAGACTAACAAACAGCAATAAGTGATATGACCAAATGAAGGCTCTTCACAAGATAATAAATGTTAACTAAAATAGAAATAATAAAACAATTA
>JAUKPT010001832.1:0-14372 GCA_032273505.1 Nanomia bijuga | reverse complement strand
TTTAAGAACACCTTAAGAACACCTTCAGGCTGATTTTTCAGTAAACACCCGTTAAATAAGAACAAAATCAGCCTGAATTCCAAAAATGGGTGTTCTTATATGAGGGTTTTTACTGTATATTATAACCTAACTGTAGTTAAAACACAGTCAAAAGCGAAGTGTTCAAGTCGATTTGTGACATTTGCTACTTTATTTCTGCCAGCAAGCCACGAAGTCTATGAGATTTCATTTGGACCGACTCTTTAGAGACATGCAAAAATATAACATACAACGATTATACTTAAGAATAAAGAATAAGAAAATGAACATTCGAGTCGAGTCCATAATAGTTTTGGGTCCAGTCCAGCTTCTACAATATCCCCCTTTGAAATACTATCAGTTGACTTCACAATTTCACTATTTTGTTTCTTCAAATGCTCTCACACTGGGAAGTGTTCATTTTTTTATTCTATTGAAATACCATTTTTACTATAATATTAAAAACAAGTAATACATATCAACAAATATGAAGGATTATTTTAGCGATATTACTACCTATTTTAGATATTGCATCATTTTCAATCCTTCAACCCTTCTGTAAACAAAAATAAAAACTTTCAATAACAATTCCAAAAAATTACAATTATGACAATAGACACTTGATATAGATCTTGAATTCCGTAAACTATTTTCAACTGCATGGGACAATCCAGGTGGTAACTTCTATTTAGATTAATACTGATAGCAAGTAATGCTAACAGCTGACTAATCAAAGATGGTATCTTTTTAATGTTTGCCCATCTAGCCTGTTTCATTATATATCTTTTGAGTGGATAAAGAAAGAACAACAATTATATTTATTTTAACTTTCCGTTGTCAAATGCATTCTGTTCACGTCCACTGTGTTTATTGTTGTACTTTTAAAAACACCTACGTGCGTAGAGTTGATAAATACTGATAATTGGATATTTGAAAACATCAATAGACCGAACAACTTATCCGCATATTGGCTAGAACCTATCGGTTTTTATAACATCGGCACATTCTTTTTAACAACAGCTGATGTTTATGTCAATTGATATTCATTTACTAGGCTTTGTAAATGTCAAATATAATGTCCATCAACGAATCAAGAGATAATTCACTTTAGAAGCTATTACAACTTAGTTATAGACCTACGTGTGCGTGCTTTTTTAATTCTTCATACAGCTGAACGTTTGTGATAATTGTAATGGACATACAGAATTTAAAAGATTATCTATATGCAGTGAGATCGTTTGGAAGGAATGAGATTTTGGAAGAAAGACGACAACTTGTACAAAGTTTTGATGGAGAAATATATTACGCCCTTCGTTTATGGCCGCTAAAGTATAAGCTTTTGTTCTGGAGAAAGCCCATGAATGACAAACAATGTTTTCAACTGTATCTCTTTCTATTTTGTAACGGTTGTTTACCCGAACTTTTGCAGAAGTGGATCATCACTTCTTTGCATTGGTGTGATGAAAAAGCTGGAAGAAAACGAATACAACAAATCCATTGGATTTCGAAAGAACTTGTTAAAATGCGAAAGTGTAACACATGGTATTACTTTGATTTGGAAAAGAAACTGTATGTTAACCTTAACGGGGTGACATTATGATCAACATCTATATTTAAAAGGAACAAGAACAATGTAATAAAACTATATGCTACCTTCATTTTACTTGTTCTTTCAACCAACTAACTTCATCTTTGAATATATTACATCTCATCTTCAGTAATCTGCCTTTGTCTTCATTGATTCCTTTTTGTAATTTGCGTCAGTTTTATAACAATGCTATTGCAATTAAGTATGTGTATTGATGAGTGTTATATTTCTTTCATTTGTCTTATACTCCTAAGGGCATGTTTATATGAAAGCGAGTTGTCACTGCGAGCGAGGATAACTCTCTTTTATTCCCGGGGAGACTCCAAAGAATACAGTTATCCCGGCTGTCAGGAACAACTTTTCTTCATATCAACAGCCCGTAATTCAAAATCTTTGGTCCGAACCGAAGCGACTGTCCAGATTCTGAAGCATGCAGAGGATGTCCGTAATATAAACATATTTTCTGATTTATTACACGTTCTTAAAAACAAAAATGTGTTTTATCATCTTACACTGCAAGTACTTGTTCTTGTCATACAACACAAACATAAAACGAGAACAAATACCGACTTCCTTTGCAAGCTTTGATTGTCACAACGATTATTCAAGTAGCTGTATATTTCGTTGCTTAGCAAAGATTTAAGGATGAACCACTTCCTTATGAAATTTATTGCAATTGGACATTGTTATATATATTTCTATCTTTCGGTAAATGGTTTTAAACTGATAGTAATAACAACACAATTCTATAGAAATCTTACATGACCCACGCCTCAAAGTATTGTTTTTCGTTTTTTTTTTTTTTAAGCCCAATCACAGGTTGTATGTACTAACTCCTACATTTGACCCATTTTCACCTTACGGCAATAAAGTGAGTATTATCTTATAATCAGTATGATTTTTCAGTTAACTAGAACCCTCAACATGATATTTTATTCTATTTCTGTGTGGTATTTGTTTCTGTCCTAAACTCTATTGTTTATACTTGCAGCATGTTCAGGAGATAAACTTGATCCAAGTCAGTATTATTACCGAAAACTATGATTACAAGTCGCACAGTGCAGCTGGGCAATTAGACTGCATACAATTATTAGTTTGAGCGATATACTAAGATAGCGCTTTAGGTGTAACTGTAAACAAAATTGAATTACACTTGTCTGCCGTTTGTATTATATCAATCAGTATATTTCCGTTATCACTTTCATTTTTTTAAACTTTGACAAAATTGCAACTGTGATAACAAGAAAGACGGTATTCTGACGATACATGTTTGTTTGTTCTTTTAAAGATATTTCATTTGGTATTTCAAATATCCCGATTTGTAAGAACAGATATCAAGTCCAGTGTCATTACATTCCTTTATAAATTACAGCCAATCATAGCCGTGTTTGAATATCTTTGCAACTTATAAAATGTACTTCAAACTTTATTTTCATCTCAGTGGCAAATGGTCTGGTCAGGAAAGACGTACTTTTTGTTTAATTAAGAAATATTTCCGAAAAGATAACCAGTTTTATATCAGTCATCAAGCCGCAGTGATTTACTAATTTACCATGGATGATATAAAGAATATTCGGAAACTTGAAGAGTGTGAATCTATAGATATAGATTGGTCTTTACTTCCTGAACATCTCAAAGAGGTAAGTCAAGACATGTTAATATGGGATATGTTAACTTTCAGATTTGATACAATTAAAGGTCCCTTTCGAAGCAATAGCAAAATGGGATAATCACGAGCATCAATTCATTCAATTCTCGTATATGAAAAACAAACCATTTTCAATAATTGTCATACGAATCGGTTTCAATTATGAGGAAATGTCGAATACATATTTTCGATTTAGAAGATAAAATAAGATGATTGTATTGATGCAAGTCTTTCCTTATATTTTAACTATTTACAAGAAAACATTTTCATGCGAATCTTGCTTCTATTTTTCGAAATGAACGCCTTTTCTAAACAATAAATCATCGTAAAGCATCCCAATTTGGTATGGCTCTTTCAACAGTAATATCAAAATATGAAAGGGTTGGTCCTATAAATTAAATACTACAGATAAGCATGGTCCTTCTTTTTCAGTCATATATTTCTTCCCTTAATATTATAATTACAAGGCTTATCAGATGCGGGTCCATAGTGGTGTGCAGACGGTGTGCATCCCTTACCCCTACTCAGACAATTATAAACCTAGCTCAAGTGATATTACTACCTATTTTAGATATTGCATCATTTTCAATCCTTCTGTAAACAATAAGGGATCAGTACCCTGCCGATCTTCTGTTGTAAATAGGTTTTTATAAATATTCAAATAAATGATTTTGTGACATTTTCTTTTCATTAATATTTTCTGTTCTTCCATAAATTCTACACTAAAGGTTTCGTTAACATTTAAGGTTATGATATAAATTATCACCTTTAGCTATCTAATTTTATCTTTTTCTTTTTCGATTTTATAAGGTGAAGATTTATAGTCAGTTTCAGGTTGTCAAATATACCTATCAATGACATTGTCCTGACCAGTTATAATTAGTGATATTTTCATGTGTTTGGTATAAACGTGCTTTGTTAGGGCAGCATCAGTGTTATTTTGAGTTTTTTCTACTTCCAGCTACAAGCGATTTGAAAAAAACTTTGACCATTAATTTGGCCATATATACATATATATCAAAATAATACAAGAAATTATGGGATATGTTAACTGATATTTTTTTCGAGTTGCCTATGACTTGCGCTATCTGAAAACAATATCAGGGATCATATCCCATGATTTCTTATATTATTTTAATATATTTGTATATTTGGCCAAATAGTCAAAGTTTTTGCAAATCGCTGTATATATATATATATATATATAGTCAATTCTATAATTTTTGCTAAAACCAAATACAATTTTTAGAATCCAATTTGTGTAGATTGTTTAATATATATTTATAGAGAGTTTTCCAAAATTCTGTAAATACTACAAATGAATACACATATATTGGGTCCATTGTGGGCATGAATTAGTGGAATATTGTAACTATTTTAGAGTATTTACAAGTATTTTATCATATTTATAACTAACAAGATAGTATTTTTTACCAACTAACACGTCGACTAGGTCTTACAAAAAGCTTACTATATATATAGATACTATAAATCTTTTGCATATTTGTTACCACAATGCACGAAAGATATGTATATGTTCATGTATAATCTAGAAATTGACATAATAATCTTTTCAAATAATTAGAAAGATGAAGAAATACCTCACTTTATACTTTATTTATTATCAACATCATTCATAATTTGTACTTTCATTATCTTTTAGGTTTACTTTTTTTTTCGTTATAGGTGTGTGCATGTTTTGGAAAAGCAATAAAACAGACCAAAACGACAGTCCTTCTAGGGCTAATATCACTAGTATCATTTTGTGCTGGGCATTGCGAAATAGCAGTTGATGAATATTGGCATGAACCAGTTATCATCTGGATAGCCATTGCTCTTGGCACAGGTAAATATATCCTTCAACGTTTTGGAATACCTTCCATTTCATTTCTTTACAATTATATTCTTTCACAATCATCATATTGTTTTATGATAACAATAATTTTTAATTCACCTTCAATTGATATATATCTAATTTCATTTCATAATAGATAAACATAAGTTTCTTCATTTTTATATTCAATACCAATAGTTTTTCTTTTTCTTTTAAGTTTACTTTGACACACTCAGAAGTATATCATTATATAATAGGAATAGGAAACTAATTTCTTATAGAGCATTTATATAATTTCAAAATGTTCCAATATCTTTAATTTAAAAAAAATAATGTATGGAACTGTACCATTTGTGTCACACTTATGTGAATAACAATTTTGAACAAAGATGAAAGTCGCGAATATGGTAAAATTGCCTATACAAACATTTTGATTTACTTGACATTAACTTTAAATATAGCAAGTAAGATGTCAATGATTTGGGTAAGTCAAAGGAGTAGAAAAATTATATCCACACTTAAAAAAGACGTTAGATTGAAGAAAGAAACAGTGTACATATATCCACATAGACATCATATCATAGTACTCCATCTATAAACGACATCATCTATGAAATACTATTAATACAATGACATCGATGCTCTACACACGCGCAAGATTATTGATGCGTAACAAATAACAAAAGACAACAGCAAGATCATCGTGGTGATTGTTTGACATTTTGTCTAAGCTAGTGTGAATTTATGAGAATGATTTCAAATTTGCATTTCATCAAGTAATCCGGAACAAAAGCCTATATGTTAGGCTTGATTCTACTTTGTCAGTTATTCTATTAATAATGGTTGATAAACACAAGAGCAACATCATCAATAGTTGTATAGGACACCAATCTCTTTTTTTCATTCTTTCTTTTTGCAAAAATCACTAGATATATTAGAAAGTAAAACTATTGTTTTGCCAACACCTTATATAATTTCAACACAATCTCTTGTTTTTAATTCAAGGAAGATGCAAGAGTGCACTTCACCATTTCCTTGAAAACATCATGGAAGATGTTGAAAAGAAATTGCACAAACGAAAGATAACAAGAAGAAACATGCTTCTTACAAACTGTACATGGGAGAAATTTGGAGACAGACTTGCTGGTGCAGGTGGCCGCCAACTAGGTCTGTTTGATGAGCTCATCTCATTTTTTGCGACCATGAATATGTACTCTACGCAAAAAAACCAGGTGTCAGAGTCAAAGGAAGGTTCTGACTTTCTCCAAATGTACACTGGCAAATCAAAAACAAGAGAAACTGGTAAGTATGTATATATATATTATATTAAAATCGTTGTGTGTCCCTACTCGCACTATGATTGGTTGAGAATCCTCACGCATGCGCAGTTTAGCTGATGGCAAGGACGAAATCATTGACAAAAATCTGTAAAGAAAGGGGGAGACGGCGAAAACCATTCAAAATTGAAATAAAAGCAATTAGAATATGTGCATTTAACTCAGAATATCGTACCATCATAACTTATGGTTCGATATATAGCCGAACTTTATACAAAAACAAAACTGCTCTATTATTATCTCTATTTAAAAGAGGATATTTTCGCCAGTAATCGAGCAAAACAACGCCGAACTCCCTTGCCAATGCTTAAAAAACTGCCTTTTTCCAAGTCATAAATCATGAACCTGGGCAAATTTGTTATGTTAAGTAGAATTATTCTAACGTTTTTAACTTATTGGCCATAAAATATGGTCAGAATTTCTAAAATGGCGTGACTAGAACTATTTTCCATTGCAAAACAAACACAACGTCTACATTTGTCCTGATATTTTCATTGAATCGATTAAACAATACGCGTGCAAGAATTCCCATAAATGAATATTCACATCTTATCCGAAAGCGAAACAAAACAAACAAACAACAAAAAATAACCTGTATCAAAATTGAGTTGCAGTTTTTGATATGAGAATACTTACTGAATGCCACAGCTTTCATTACTCTTAGGGATTAAACATTTTCTATAATATGATAATGTTATGAGAAGTGAAGAAAATACCCGGACAAAATGTTTAAAACAATAAAAGGCTAGAAAAAGGCATGACAAACACATATCAAACTTTGTCACGAAGGGGGAGGGTTATTGCATGGTAATATTGTAAATTATACATTATCATAAGATTTCTTTTTCACATTTTCTTTTTCAAGCATTGTGTTATATCACAATTGAAGGATTATACTAAAACATGATGTCTTTGTTAAAATGAATGAATCTCTGTTACAAATTTCTTATTTATACATTATACTATAAATTTGAGCCTTACATTATTGAGAATGAATTATGGTTGTGCAGATGTATGGATATCTAATTCACAAATTGACCTTCCACTTCTTGACCTACATGTACAAGATATGCACATACTTCAGGTTTAATGATCAAAATATTGCTCCATAACCTCTTCACAACATTAATTCAATTAGAAACTCTGCCTATAATAATTATAATTTTTGTAGATTGATCACGATATACATGCTTTAATATTGATTTATATTCGTTCTTTTCCTTTCAGTAACTGGAAATGCCAATTTCCAGATGACAAATCAATCTTTCACCTTGCTTGGGTTTACGCAGCCCCATTCAGCACTACCAATAATAAAAGATCTGCACAATAATGCAAAAGGTTTTACTTCGAGAATACTTTGGTATTTTCCAAAACCTGTCTTCTGTTCCATGAAGGAAAGAACCTTGACAGCATTAGAACAAGCCCAAGCTCATGAGTTCAGAAAACACTTTGGTAAGTACATGTCTATAATAGCTATACAATGATTCAGCGAAGGGGAAAATCTTCTTATTGCTTTGGTGTTGACATTGAATAAATTATATTTTTACAGTTTTAAACTAAAACATATTTAAAGGTTTCAACCACCCGCGTACACATTTTTCAACAATATTTTAGCAATCTCCCTAAGCAAGTAACTACTTGTACTTTCCACACAGGACATATAATAAAGACATTCAAATTCATCCCTTTTTTCAGCTTCCGTTCATGTTAATTTCCCCCTTTCCCAACTTCTGCAACAGATTATGAACGCAACCTTATTTTTAATATCTATTTTGTGGCATGCATTTTTTATAAACATCAATTTCTTTTTCTCTCTGTAGTTCAATTTTTAAGTGATCTTTTTGAAAGTGGCGAAACTACCTTCACTGCAGATGAGAAAGACAAAGTCAAACTAGTCAAAGTTAAAAGAAGAATGTTCGAAATGGTATCACCAAAGGCATTCTCAGATATTCATGACCATTGGGAATTGCAAATCTGCAAAAAATTTCCACATGACCACCTCATAAATGGTATGTTTGAATCTTAAATATTATTGATATAACAATTTATCAGTGCATATGTAAATAATAAATTGTAGGCTGGATTAAATAAAGAAGAACAACAAGAACATGTTAAGCAAATATATCAAAAATAAAACAAATTAAATAATTGTGAGGACATGTAGTCCTTTCAAACTTTTCTGGAAAGTTAAGTATTTTTCAATTAGCGTCATAAAGATAATGTATAACAGCGATGTTTATGAAGAAAATAATCCAGTAAATGAACTCTTTTTCAGGCAGGTTCTATAAGGGAAAGTTCATTTATTATGTCTGCCGTCTGGGCTGCAGGATAATTAAAGGGGAGGGCTTTAAAACATATTTGCTTGATAAGGGGTAGAGTTCTTCATACGTTTTAGTTTAAACGCATGTACGAGACGGAAAATTTAGAAAAGGAGTATACGTAAAGTAAATATATTCCAAAATGTTTTAACATTTCTTGAAGAATATAACAATCTATGATTGAAAAATAACAAATTATATGCTCATTTCTTGAAAAAACTTCTGGAAAGTGAACTTTTGATATCATTATATTATAAATGATTGGTGAATAAACTATTAGTATAATTGCAATGAAATTACACTGTTCTTGAAGATTGTATGGAAAATACCGTGTCTTTGATGACATTAAATTAATACAAACAAATAATATAACGAATGATATTCGTTCACTTTCAGCAAATACAAACAGTATTTCTCATTAATTTTTCAAGAACAATTAGTTGTAAATTCCTGTTAATATCATATGTATAACAAATAAGAGTTTCTGATAATAATAGCTAGAGCAGCTTTTTCAAATATAATATTTAGAAAATCTTCAAAATTCGTTAGCAAATCAAAATCTAGTGCTTTTTGTAGATGTAATATTTTATATATTTTTCAATATTTTTCTATTCTTGATACCTGTTTAAAAATACTTATTTCCTTTATAAATTTATTAAAACATATTTTCATTTTTCAAAAGGTATCTACTCTAGAGGGAAGGCGATTGTTTTAAGACTTGCAGTGCCTATCCATTTATTATTAAACATGGATAAAAATAACAAGGTTGAATCAGATCAAGGCATATCGAGCGATGCATGTGAGCTACCAAATAGCTGTTCATCTTTGAATGAAGCAAGCTCAAATTACATTGATGAAGATGTACAATTAAATCATCCTGATCCTACTGATGCCAACATTGAGTTAGATGTAAACACTACCTCTGAAGATGTGGAGTTGTCCTTACATGATTTAGAAGAACCTATTATACTGCCACTTCCATATAAGATTCAAGAAATAGTCAACGATAATGCTATAGAAATAGCAAAATCGATTGTTGAAGCAAGTGCAACCCAACTTTGTAAGTACTATTTATTCTATTTATACTATTACGAACATGCACACAATTTATCATAATATATATTATCATTAATCACCAATGCAAGTAAAAATCGGGCACATTTATAATAAAACGTACTCCTGTCAATGCTTTACGATTTTCTTTCTTTCTTTTGATGATGCATTTTTTATTTTTTATTATTTAAAAGTAATATTCATTGTGGTATATATATATAGCCGATCTCGAAAAGGTTGTCCACCTGAAAAGACATATATACTAAACGTGACTCACTTATATATTTACTTTCCGCGCGTGTAGAAAGTCAGGTACGTTTGAAAATGATATGGCGGTAAAATCAAACAAGCAGTATCTTCCCTCGCTAGAAGTACCTGACTTTCTACACGCGCGGAAAGTAAATATATAAGTGAGTCACGTGATATTTCTTTTAGTATATATATCTTTTCAGGTGGACAACTTTTTCGAGATCGGCTGTATACAATATGTATTCTAATTTAAATAATTAATGAATAACTGAGGAAGCAAATATACTAGACATTAATATTAGTTACCCAGGAGCAGTCTGTAAGGTAGGCCAACCAGCCGTTGTAGGTAAAATTCACATCATCTTTTAGGATTCTTTATTTTCCCATTTGAAAATAGTCGAACTTTAAATATTCAAAAGGCAATCTTATCAACTATTCCCCCAATTCTCCCTCATTTAAAAATCATGCTTTTTTATATTTCAAAATTGCGTCGTTATAGTGTCCATTGTTCGAAGTATAATGTGTCAAATATGTTTTTGTGTTTTCGGCAAGATTTAGTAGGCATTAAACTTGTCATAATTAGCTTTACACCGGCTCTACAGATAAAAAATATAAATGAATTTTCAAGTTTCTTCCAATTATCTTAAAGGGAACTATTTACCAGTCCCTCATGGACAAAAAAAAAGTCCATCAAATAAAATATGTCAAATGGTTTCCGTATAATATAACTTGGATCACAGCGTTTTGTCACCCCCTTTCTATTTTACAGTTCCATTCTCGTAAATGAAAATGATATGGTTTTCGAGCTTAAGTTCAAATGTTTAAGTCATTTTTGCAAGCACGTACTTTTTTGGCCAAATGATTTACTTCAATAAACTTAAACTTAATCCTTTTTTTAGAAATCATTTCAAAAATGTTTGTTCTCAGCAAGAGAGGAAGAATACTGACAAATTGGCTTCTATCTTTGACATTCTAATATTTATTGTCAAAAACACGTCACCAAAATAGGCCACAGTCTACGAGTATGAGTATGAGTATGATGACCCATTCTTTCGTTTTTTTAATTATTCACTTTACTTAGTTCGCTGTTTTTCAATTATTACACAATCGATGAGTCCTAAACATATCCCTTTTATCCCTTTTATCCCTTTTATCCCTTTTTGGACAACATTTTTTCTTTAATAAAATATTGACGTCCCACCTTTAAATTATAGCTAATAAAGCGTTTCACTTGAAGGCGGCTCCAGGGTCTCAGACTTATAATTTATTACTGTTTTTTTAACTTTTTTTGTAATCATAATTCATTCTATTACTGAAAAACCTGTTATGATCATATATACCAAAAACTCAATACTACAATATACAGATTTCCTTTGCAGACTTCACAGTGTGGAATGTAGTTTTCATGTCCACAGCGATTTTGATAATATGTGTATATCGATAGAAACAAATAGACAGAACATAATCCAAATGTTATCATTACTTGCATTAGAGATATATGATATGAATAGTTTGTCATCAATAACTTTTCAGTCCATAATGGTTAATTTATCAATATTTTATTTTACAAATACTTTTATTTTTTGCTATCCAAATATTTAGGCTACGTTTACACGGGACCGGATGAATTTTTGACCGGTCAAAAAAACATCCCCATACGGGTTGCGTTCACACGGAACCGCGCTAAACGTGTAATAATTTGGACACCTAACCGATCAATTTTTTACCGGTCAAAAGATTATCCTGGACATACTGTACACACAGAACCAAACAATATTTTCGCTCTGTTCAGACGAATATCTGATTGGTTAGGCGTCCAAATTATTGCACGTTTAGCGTGGTCCCATGTGAACGGAATCCCAAAAATTCGTCCGGTACCGTGTAAACGTAACCTTATATCAATATTAAATTTTTGTTTAAATATTATAAAGGCATACTGAATGACAGAGATTTGAACATTGATGAAGAAACAAGTGAACAAGAGCAGAATCCAATTGCATACACACCAGGCCCGTTAACATCGCTGATTAAATCAATCTTACTGACAAAAAGTAAGGTGCTTTCATTCAGTGTTCTTACATTGAAAGGGAAGTTTAAAACTACAATCAACAAAGAAAATGGCAAAATCCTGACAAAGACAGTAATAGAAGAATTGACAAACCTTGGGATTGGAAGAGTAGATACATTCACCATTCAAGGAAATAAAACAGAGGTAAGATGAAAGAAAATACTACTGATATTTAATAAAAAGCTGCCCCTATATATATATCGAAAATATATTTTTGTCAAAAGCTATCTATCTAGCTTATAAGCCCTACAAGGCCTTATACTCTAATTATATTCGTAGTTCTTTTTTATTTCATGATTGGTAATTCATTAACGATTGTTGTTGTTTTTGTTATTCAATAGAGATGAAAGATATTCTTCAATATTTTACAACTCATATTTTATACACATAATATACCATCTACACATCACCACGCTTTCTTTAAAATCTATAGGGTTGTTGAATCGATCCATAGAGAAGAGCAATTTTATATTCATAATATCATGGTCATAAGGTCATTTTTTAAAAATCCCTTTCATTATGAAATTCATACCTGGCCTGTAGTAAATAGGTCATTTATTGCTTCATATAGGACTAACAATGATCATCCATAATATTTCTTATACATTTTTCACTATAAGGAAAATGGCGATGCCTGTAATATAATAACAGTTTTTCAGTAACTGGTTAGATAATTATACATAATTGCATTACTCCTAAATGAGGGATCAACATCGAAAAGTAAACTTCAAATTTAAACATAAGCTGAATATCAATTAAAGTCTAAACTTCCAGCATACAATATTAATATGATATGCAATGATGTGGTCATTTTGGTCATAGAATAAACGTAAAATTTTGTCGCCAAACTGATGACATTATTTTCACCGGCAAGAACATAAAAATCAGATAAAAAAAAGAACTAGTTGTAAATAAGATTGAATTGTAAACTTTGGCCAAGTTCGAAGAATTTGGAAGTTTAAATAGAAAAATTAGTCAAACCTTGTCGATTTCCGGTCCGTTTTTGGCCACCGTGTATAATTTACATACACCACTTCATTCATTTCTCTCATATTTTTTAGGTTTATTTCTTTATCAAAGAAGAGCCACCTATTGAACAGGATGAAGCTATCAAGTTCTCAAGAAAGCTCATTCCCTTAGGAATAAGCTTAAAAGCTTATGCCGAATCCCACACGATAGAGGGTGAAGAATAGTAAGTGCAATTTTACGACTTTTTACGATTATCAAACTAAATTAATGCACATTGAATATGGTCATAAATTTCAAACGTTAATTCTCTTCATTAGTTTCTTTATTTTTGTATACAATAATATCTATCATCAAATAATAGTAACAATAAATACATCTTGAGTACTTTCCAGACAATTACTTTCAAGTAACAATTTTGAATTCATCATTTTTCAAAAACATTTCTGCTTTGGGTTAATTAATGCTATTTCATTTTTAATATTTCTCGTTCAATCAAAAGACGATATTTTGGGACGCTGTTATCTGATCAGTACGCCTTGACATTGGTTGTTCTCAGAAATATACAGATATTTGTATATGGTACCCAGCAGTACTACAGGCACATATGAGAATAAACAAATATTCGAACATCTGTATCTTGGTGATAATAACACTGTATATTCACTATTTATCGTCATCTAGACAATTTCGGTGCAAAATATATTTGAATTCACAAATCATTCCCTAACGCTTATTTTTTTAACATTCACAATGACTGTAAAACATAACATAGTGATTTTAAACAAAGTTATAATCATTTTCATGTTTTTTTTTTAATTGTAGTGAACGTCACAACACTGATTATCTGAAGAAAAAGGAGAATGTGTCATCTTCACCAAATAAGAGGCCAAGACTAGAATAGAGATAACTTCAAATCAAACTTCACTTTCTTTCTGGATGCATTGCATGCGCTCAGTTTCATACAAGCTATCAGCTCCTATTTTGGGGCTTGGTTTATTTTGTTATCTGAAATTCAATTTCGAATTAAGTCGCAAACAGGCAGCAAAGGTTTATATAAATACAGAACATGTATTTCACAGATGGCTACAATCATTGCAAAATTGTTGGGACATCGATTTCGATTTAAAAAAATATATATATATACAAAATCTATCAATTTTATTTGCAAACCCCCTTCCCCTCTAAGCAATGTTGATTGGTCTTTCAAATGACAACCGTTTCACATTCCCACAATTCAACAATGAAGAATCTATAAAACAAAGATCTTAATCCAATATGACTAGAAACACA
>JAUKPT010001831.1:0-14376 GCA_032273505.1 Nanomia bijuga | reverse complement strand
CGTTTTGCATATCAGAACAATTCAGGTAAATAACGTTTTACATACCTGGAGGGTTCCGGTAAATAACTTCTTTCTTATTTTATAGTTAATTTATGTCGGTCGTTGTATTGTTACATTATTTGTCAACGTCGTATTTATCATCTCCTTAACAGGTTAACAGTCAGTTCAAATAATAAGCTATAGTCTATAATAACTTATACGTGTGTGTACGTTGTGTTGTAATTTCTGAATGTTTTTAAATTGTAAAAGGTGTTATCAGGTGAATATTTTTTAGCTGTCAGTTTCGTAAAGGTCTTTTAATGTTTTAAGGGCTCATAATAATTTATTTTTCTGTTGGTGGCAAATCTATTAAGGTCATGTATGGTGGTCCACAGGTCCCACAATGAAAGATTTATTAGTTTTGTTGTTTGGTAAGATATTTAGCCTTAGATATGTCTTTTTAAAAATGCTATGTCGTTAGTAAAAACGTCTTATGAAGTCATTAGGCTTAAAATGGTCTTATACTTCAATTTGTTCTTGTCGTTTTACACGTTTAAATGAACTTTAGTCAACTTTTTGTCGTTTGGTAAGATATTTAGTCTCAGACAGTGGCGTAAGAAACTGTACTAGACTTCATATTTTATTCTAAAATACTGAGACATGCAAGGTATTTAATTAAATCATTTTTGCATTTGTTTACAAGTCTCTCTGTATTGTTGAAACAAATTTTGCATTTTATACTTGAAGCCTTTGGTATTTGCACTCCCATATGTCCGCCTGTTTCTCCACTGGTCTTAGATATACTTAAATGTCTTTTAGGAAATGCTAAATGTCCTTAGGTAAGGTTTTTGTCAAAACCAAGTCAATTGGTACTAAAGGTCTTGTGTAAACGTCTATACGTGTCATGGAAAAAATGTTTGTGGTCATGAAATCCTGGTTATGCTACTGTGCGCTAGTAGATGTTATCTCAGTTGGAGTGGAGTGGGTAAACTTCAATGTCTTTTAGTAAATGTTTTGTCGTTTGGCAAGGTCCTGTATTCGACTCCTTATCCAGTGTTATGTTTAGTTTAGTATTGTATATACGTGTCATATTTGCCTTGCCTCGATATATTTTAGGTCCATATAATAAGCAGGCCTAAGTGTAATAATGTGAATGGGGTTGGTGGAAAAGTGTATCGCCCAAAACCATTGTTTGTTCTTGTTATGTTATAGGTTTTTGTATGTAACCCCATCTCATGCCCGGTGAGATTCATCACGGCCAAATAAAAAAATATGATGAACTTCTCGAGTCCATCAGAGGACTGAGACTGGGCCGCAGACTTATTTTACCTTCCGTCAAAGAAATGAGGGGTTGCAGCCAAAAAGGGTTGTGTAGAGAAACGAGTAAAACGTCAGTTGTCAGTAAAATCGTCATAGTTAGTTAAATAGTAAATGATATAAACCCATCTGGTAAATGGATCAACGGAGTTCGTTGATATATAGTGGAAATTCAGTACTTACACGAACTACTAGTCCATCGTACTGAGCCCTATACTTTCCATGTATAAATACTCGCGCAAAAACGCAAAAACTAATATAAACACAGAAAGTATATGGTCTTGAAATGTAGTCGTCAAGTAAATGTATTTAGTAAAATGTTGTAGTTTAAAGTAAGCTGTAGTATAGTTCATGTTGTCTAAGTCTCTTTTTGTCCCGTTGTGAATGTTAACCCGTCTTCCGTAAAATTGTTAATCCATCGTTTTATATCGGGTTTCCGCAAACATTTGCAGGCATTCGGTGTGCTTCTTGCCTTTTGTATTTTCATTCTGTTGTCAGTTTAATTATTACGTAATTGGTTAGTTGTGTTTCGGATGGTTTTTGTCAATCCAACTTGCAGTTGGATTTGCTTATAGATGAACACACGAACGCAAATCGAACAAACTGTCGACGATTGAACGCAATCTTCTTATCTTTTTTTTAATATTTTTTCTTGATGTTGCAGATTTTTATTTTTTAATTGCATGCTAATGACGTAATACATCAATGTACCAGCCTACCTGCTCCTTTGGTGCATTTCTTCTTGCTTGCAATTTTTCAGCCATTTTTTCAGCCATATACAAGTCTTTTTGATGTAACTTGCAGACCAATGTCAGGTCATTTTCTATACAATTCCAACCATTTCAAGGTCTTTCCAAGCTATTTACCAGCCAGAATTAACCCATTTGTAGAGCAATTCCTACTCTACTTAGCCATGTTTAGCCAACATGACTCATTACCAACTTCAAGGCTCTTCCATACCTTACTCGAATTGCTTTGCAAGCACTTTTATTTGTTTTAGTTTATTATGTTAGATGTTTTTCTAGAAAAAATAAAATTGTCGAATAGAAAAAATGATCAAATTGCACTTTTTTGAATTTCACCACAGGAGCCTATTCCACAATTCTTATAAATAGAATATATCGTGTACAATTGAAAAAATGAAACGTATATTATCAACAAACGCATACATCTGAGAATTGTCATCCTTAATCCCATTTTGACTTAAAGAGAATCATTAAATCCTAGGATTACCCGAACCCACCCCAAAGGAGAATAAAGCTTAAATCGATTTGATCATATTTGACAATTGGTGAATTACTATGATTCATGTGCTACTTGTCACTGTCACTTGTCACTGTCGCTGCTTTACGGATTTTCGCCAAATTCCGGCTACTTCGGCCGTTTGATTGGTTAGAAATTACACCATCAAGAAACTTATTTTAGAAATGTCACAATTTTGTTTTGTTAAAATTAAAAATGATAAAAACGCTACTAATGAACCTACTAAAATCTTGACGATGTAACGTCGAACCAGACTCTGAGAAAGTGAAAAAGGTTCCTCGATCCTAATTTTTGAATAATTCAAAAAGTTCCTCATAAAAAGATAGAAATTGTGTTTTTATGTTATTTTTTCGAAGTATTTGAGGAAAAGGTTCCTCAAAACTTAGAAATATTGGTAAGGAGCCAAGGTTCCTCGTGATCCCGGATTACAGGATCACACTTTTTACAGACTCTGCGTCGAACCAATCAAAAAATTAAATTAGCCATAATATGGCGACGATTTCTTAGGTAGGGACCTAACCCAAAAATGCCGTCCTATGGATGAATATGGTATCATTGCAGTAGGGCATGTCTGATATGAATTTGAACAAGTATTATTCACTTTTGTTGCAATATTCAAGGTTTAAAATAGTGGCCAGATATCAAATAATATCTGACCCATCATCAGAAGTATCTGACCCAATCTGATTCCCACCAGACATTTTATCCGTCCCATTTTTTGTCCTCTTGAATGAAATATCTGACCCATCTTTTTCCTCAGATTCCATCTGCTTCAGCTGCTCTCTGGAGTTCTCCTCTAGAATAGTAGTGAGCTCTCTTTCTATTACGAAGAATAGTACGTAGTTGTCATTGCTTATAAATTGATATTGTTTGTTGTTTTACTTCATCGTTCTTTTATTATCATTCACTTTTTATTGTTATGCCCTCAGTAAAAGGGAATACACCATTTACAATCATGTGGCATTTATACTCAATGAGAAGATGTGGAACCGCCAGATTAAACAGTAAAAGGAATGCAGTGAGGAAGGGAAGGGTGGGTCAAAAGTATTGAATTTCTACACCATCGGATAATAGCTGACCCAAATCTAAGTCCATCAAATATTCCCTCCGATGGAGTTTTGAAAATTATTTTAAGGATTGAATATTTATCAAAGGAAAATTAACAGGGCACAATTCTGAACATTATTACTGAAACGATTATATTCAAAATGTGATCATGCTTAGGGACTGTGTGCAAATTATAGATAAATTTGCCATTTGATTGGTCGGAAATTACATCCTGAAGATTCAAATTGGTTCATGTTAAAATGTCAATATTTGATGTTTTGCTAAAACTAAAAATGCTAATTCCATTATATGAGGAAACTACCAACATCTTGATGATGTAGTTGTCATGCAATAACACAGCAAGTTGATAATTTGTAGACAATCCCTTATTTACTAGGAAATGAACATTTGATATGGAAGATGACTTTATCAAATATCTGTGAAGAATTAACCCCAACCCCACCCCCTTCTCTTATCAGACATCTTCTGTTAAGAAAAACGAAAACTATTTTTTGATGGTTTCTCATTTCTTAGGGGCATTGGAGGTTTTCGTTTCTTCTTAACATTTTATGCTTGACCCCTTCTCCACTGCCTTAACATACATTTTCTGTTAAAAAAAATGAAAACCTTTTTGAGAAGACCCCTTAGAACGTTGAGAAATATACCGATTATGATGCTTATTTTGTTGATTTAATATCCACTAAGTTTTCATAGAACACTTGATACTTAAGACTGAAGTTGATTGTAAGTTCTAATCTTAAACAAAAATGAATATCTAAGGAGGCCAACACGCCTCACGGCGGGATTTATTTTTATATCATCAAAAATAGGAGGGATCTTTCAACTAAGTAACATATTTTGTCTTAAACCAAGCTTATCAACAAAATGAATCCGTCTAGAATTTCCCTTCTTTTGTTTCTATATAAAGATTATTACATGCTAAATGTCTAGATTCGATGCACTGGATATCGCACCATATTAGGGCTTTATCAGGCGTATCTATAAATGCCAATTTCATCATTATTGGGAATTAAAGCATATTTTTCAAATCATTATATATTTTTTTTTTCATCTTTTATTCTTGATAATGACCGAATAGGTCGAAATATATCGAATTATTATTAAAAATTATTAGTCTTATATTAAACAAATCATTATAATAATCATATTATGGGGATATTTTCTTATATACCATGGAATTATTGTGCAGCAAAATTAAAGTTTTATAAAATATATCTAAAGTGCTATATAGTTTCACTATAAAGGTTTCTCACATTAGAAAAACGATAACGAAAAAAGACCAGTATATTTATTTCGTTTCTCTCGACAAATAGTGTTCGCGACTAGTCGAGATCAGATTTTTCGCGACTTTCTCGACTTTTTGTGCACGCGTCTATTTCTAAACTTTGAAAAGGTTTTCATGCCTAACATGATGGGTTAGTATATTGATATACCCGTTTGAAATGTAGAAGCTGAATGCTACATGCATATGATACAGTGTGGAACAATGCTAACATATTAACAAGCTACTTTCAGACAATACTGTCTACGACGTTAGAAATTAACAAACTCTGGTAAAAAAGATATCTCGTTGAAAATATTAAAAAGTTTAAGTGGGTTGTCTGCCACGGGTGTGTGGAATAACATTTTTTTACCCGGAATATATATCCAGGTCTGTCAAATAATGATAATGCCTCACAACCTCTTAAGTTACTGTGGCATACTTTTTTTATAAGAATATACTTTATAAGAGTATCCAAGAGATGAAGTTAGGAATATGCTAAGAATATCGTCATCTTGAATTTGCCTTAGGGACTATAAACATATGACATTCAACTTTAGTGGCAGGGGGGATTACCGAAAATGATGATGTTCCCGTTATCCCGGTACATTCAACTCCACCGATTATGGGTGCGGGAGGTCCAAAAATTTGCCGAAATCACTGGACGTCATATATCTATGGTCCCTTAAGAATATATGTTTGTAAACTTCCTTTTCTACAAGATGTGAATCTGTGATGTCCAATTCTTGAGGTGATGGTTCTAGAAGGAATTTATCGCAGGGGTATCTCACTTGGGCACTGGGTTAGGGGGTCAATATGGTGGATCTAGGTGTCATTCTAATAACATACTTTTTTAAAACTCAATTTCTAAGATTTATTTTTTCCGAGTATAGTAATTGTATATCAAGATAATTGATATTAATTTGCAGTAAACTTTAGGTACACAGGAAGAATCATGCTGCAAAATATGATTGAAACTATTAGCAATGTCGATAGCATCATTAACATTTTAAATTGTTTAGAAAATAGCTTTCAAAAATCATTCAGAATTATGAAAATTGAATTTGTTTAGAATTCTAATTTGCTGATACATTTTTGATCCACTGTAAAGTTATCAAAGAGGGTTTTTCATTTTTTTTTAAGTAGAAAAGGCAAAAATAACGTTTTAAGAGTCACCCCTGCATTTTGCGCTTTTACCCTAAGAAAAAAATAGTATGGTGTTTTTGCAATTACTATATTGGTTGTCTGTTAAGACAGGGATAAATGCTTAGCAGACATTTTCTGTTGAAAATATCTTTTGGGTCAGGAATCAAAATGAAACACTATGGATGTAACAGTAATACGCTCTTATTATATATTGATGGTGAGGGTGATGGAGCTGAAATGAAAAATTTCAGCCGGGAAATTTTCCTATTTACCGGGTCTTATATGAACCATTGGATCCATTATCTTCTTTTTTGATGCATTTTGTGAGTCAGAAAACGTGTCATGTGCTTCTATTCGGAATCATACCAGATTCTGAATACTTAGCTTAACCATATGATAAAAAAGTTATTTGTTGGATATTTTTAAATATAAGAGTCTTTCCCTCCATTAGGATTCCTTCCCTCCTTTAGGAGTCCTCCCTTCCTTTAGTAGTCCGTCCTACCTTTAGGAGTCCCATCCCTCTTTATTAGTCCTTCCCCTCCTTAGAAATCCTTACTCCAATTTGGAGCCCTTCCCACCTTTAGGAGTCCTTTCCCCTTTAGGTCTACAAAATGTACAAAATACCTTCTGTAGATTTCCCAGCAATTCACGACAAATAGTGATAAATTGCGACGTCATTAATTAAACCTACCTGGAACCATTTATTTTTAACCTTGATTAAATCAATTTTTCACTTTCCAGCTTAGTAGATTCTGGGGGGTTAGGGTCCTGTAAAGTCCAGATCCGGAGTTGTGCAAAAAGGTATTCCATAAACTACAATGCGTAATAAACACCTAAGTACCACTGCAACTTCTTATAGACGTGATCAATGCCCTAATTAAATTACAAAACAACGAATTGGAAAAGATCAAAATAAAAATAAAAATAAAAACATCGAAATATATTTTTCTCCCTTTCCAGAAGAATATGCACGTGCTGGAATGTTGAAATATTATTACTTGTTGGAAATATTTTGAATTTACATTATAAATATAAACAATTCGAACCTTGGTGATGTGATATTCAGCCAGGGGTCGAAGTGACCAGACATTTGAAATATTGAGAAAGCAGTTGTCTAGTTTGCTAAGCTGGATGTTGATCTCATGTTCAAAATGAGGCATCTGAGCGTCTTTTAGTTGTCAAAATCTAACGAATTTCCGGGGCTCTGCCCCCTAGCTGATTAACTTTGTTCCGCTCAGATAAATGACCTGACAACTGAATAATTCTTATTTTGACCCCTGGGTAGCTAATCCATACTATTTTTTCATGCCCGATCCAGTCATTTAATCCGTTTTAAGAATTGAACATTTTGAAATGCACTTTACGGAATAAACCAAAATTAGGCTAATTAAGGATAATATTGATCAGAAAGTACTTTTATCTCCGGACCAAGATTTTTCTGTTAATATAGACCCTAACGTGGGCTTTTGAAATATTTAACGAGGGAAGGGGAATTATGGCCATATTATACCATATTATTCTTAATTTTTTTCCCATTTTTCGAAAAAATTCGTACGATTCAAAAACAACTCTATTCTTACCAATTATTAACAAAATAATCATCTGGGGCCAACAAATGGCTGTTTTTTTTGCAAATCCCTAGATGCGATATGATTAAAATTCCAAATTTATAAAAATATATTGGGGAAAAATAACTTTATTTCAAAAAAATGTTTTTCGATCCAACTCAAGCAATCAAGTTGTGAGAAACTTATTTTTCTGGGCAAATTATACAAAAATGCTGATTTTAGCTATTTTTTTATCATATAATGGCATTCTGAGCATTAGGTCAATAAATTTTCAATAACTGAAAATGTCACACAACATTATTAATGTATTTCATTGAAATTTTACCACTAAGTTGACACAAAAAACATTTTAGTATGAGTTTCACCGATTAATTTTCACAAAATTCACCGGCGTTGGTAGTTTACCTCGGTTTTGCTTCTAAAAGTTAGCTAAGTAAATTTTTGAAAAAGTCAGATCGAATCCGCCCTTTGTTTTTTTAATCAAAATGTTGAATACTGTTGGCATTTTTAACAATGGGGAGTCATAACGCCCCCCCCCCCCACGCCAGGTCGGGTTTTTGGTCCTCTCTGGTGGCACAAACCTCTAAATACGGCCGGTCTATAGGAGAAATATTCGTGAGGGGTAAACTGGTGCCAAAACTTAATTTATTGATAAAATGCATTTCTAGGGTGGCGATGGGCGATAGTGTAGTTATTCATGATCTCTCACCTATAAAGTCTAGGTCATAAGAGAAGTTAACAACACAGCTAAAAGGAATATCCGTTCCAACTATCTGCATAGATATCATCACTATCAAATAACCTTGCCAACTTCATCATATAAAATTTGTATAAATTGATTCATGAGTAACTTGTAGTTTGTTGGCTTTGACGGAGTTTGAAATGCTAGTATAAAGATGTAGAAAAGAAAGACAAAATTTAGTGATGTTGATGTTATTTGGGTATCGTAAGCAGTCAGTACTTGGTTTGTTCAAAATAAACCATGTCACAGTGTTTGCTAATCACTAAACAAGAAAACTGAAAAGGTTTAATGGCCATTTTTAGAATTTTGTGAAAAGATTTTCCTTAACTAGTTATGTTTAAGAGGAAGTTCTATAAATAGCTGAATCTGCCGTTCGTGATAGAATATTTCATCGTTGATTGTAGTGAATTAAAAATTGTCACAATTTGAAGTTTTTCAGAATTTAGAGTTATGGTAACAACGCTAAGACATCAAATTATTCATGTTGTAATTGTTAAACAAACTAAAACCTTCTTAAAATTTGTCGGTAACCTAATGTTTACTTTCACAACCAGTTGCCAGGTGGCTGTGAATCCTTTTAATTTCGAAATTATAAGAGAATTGTAAAATTATCGGTAAATTCGTTGGCTGATTGGCTCAAAATTACATCACCAAGAACCTGATTGGAATCACTTTTGTTATTTTTAGTCTTGACATCTTTTAAATAACCAATCAGGTTTTTGATGATTGTAATTTTAAACCAATTAATCGGTAAATTTTATCGATAATTTGTTCTCAATCCGTAAGAGAGATTGCTTTAATTGGAATAATTGTAGATAGTTAGCGTGTAGTTTAGAGATTCGATTCAGTTTTCGTGTTTTCAAATAAATATTGTAATGAAGCACAGTTGATATGATATTAAATGTTTTAAAAATTTCTGTCTATTTGTTATATGGTTTCGAATTGTTTCTTATTGGAAAGATACGCAATGTGATCGCAATATGCAGTGGCCTGTTACACCACTAGCAATATCCATTTCAGTTATGAGTGGTTTACAATCAAAAGCTATACTTTGATGTTGTTCTTGTGTGGTATCAATTATTTTTAGCCAGGGATAAATCACTCACTAGAATTCTCGTACATTATTCTATTGTTTTTCATATGAATTTAATGAAATCCTGTTGTGATTTCAGAAATCCCATACACTTTTTGTACAAGTGATTTACCCCTCGATTTTTAAACCGACAAGAGATTTGATTTTTGGTTAAAACTCTTCTTTGTCCATATTTTTTTTTTCATGAATTACTTTTGTGTTTATTTTCATCGGCAAGTGTAATACGGCCAAATATGATAATTTTCAAGAACAGAAAAACTGTATTGCATTTAGCCTTGAGGCTTGGGATAGTTTTATACGTACGATTGAAGAATACCATATAAAACCTCAATATCAGAAAATTAAAATTGGGGAGTTACTCCATGTTTGGGAAAAAATGGTGAAATGTTTCGTTACTGCAATTTTGAGTCATCTAAAGTGCTGGCTATAGCAAGGAAGGACAACAATTATTCAGTTTTACTTACCCTACTAGTAAAATTGAATCAAATAAGGGTGCGAATGACAACAATTTTTTTTGGCAGTCATGTGTGAATGTTGTAATTTTTCAAAATTTGTACTTTCAATATTTGATCATGTACAGTTAAAAGTCACTATTAAGGAAATAAATAGTCAGGAAAAGAGGTCTGTGTCATTATTCAGATTATTTAGTGGTTTGTGCTGATTGTTATTTGAGTTTGTATGATTGCGCCTAACTTAGTTAGCCAGTTTGTGTAAACAATAACTCTTATCGTTCGTTTGTCCGTCCGTCTGCATGTCTTTCATTTCAACGTTGTAAAAGAGGGACTGGAGCTCCCTGTAATATTGTGAATATTGATATTACACCCTGTCTCACAGGACTGGTGGCATTTGTCACAGCGAGTGTCCTAGTGAGAAATTAGTCCCTAATTTCCTGATGTGTTCTGGTCGAAAATATGATAAAATAAAATTATGATTTTCATTGTCCCAATTATTTTTTCTTGCCAATCTATGTCCCAATCCAGTGGCGGATCTGGACCTTTTTTTGAGTATCTTCAAAAATGATTGCACTCACTCACTGGACTGGTCTTACATAAGCCTTAGAGTGGGTCTCGGTAGTTGGATTTGGGTGATAGAAGCATTATTAACACCCAGAAACTCATATTTAGTTACCCAATTACCTTCCATTCCATTCTATTCAAAAAAAATAATATTTGCTCTAAAATGAGTGTATTCATGAATACACTGAATACATTCAAGATCCGCCACTGCAATCTATGTCCCAATCAGATCCTAGTAAACAGCTGTTGGCTAAAATCTTTCCCAGTCAAAATCTGTCGACATTTTACGATGTCCCAGTGGGATTTAGCCAAGTACCGATGGAAAACACCTAAAAATAGTTGTTCCAGTGTTAATTTTCACTACTTTTGTTAATTTCCACTACTTTCACCCATCTTCTTAGTTTCTTATGTTTTATTTGTTTAATTGTTACTGTTCAGTATTTAAAGTTTTTCATGCATTATCCCCGGCTGTAAATTCCGGGCGGGTGGCGAAACACTCTCTAAAAAGGTGTTCGAGATTTCTGGGAAACCAATAGGATTTCTACAAATCTAAGTGAAATAAAATAGACCTTCTAGATTTCTGTTGAGTGATTTTCCTCTCGGTAAATTAGATTCCCCGACCCAGAAGATTTATAACTGAACCCCCAAGACTATTATGCTTAAGAGTTGGTCAAAATAAAAATAGCTTACAGTGCAATATTCCTCACTGCCGAACCACGGCAAAAATAGATCTTTACTTTAAACAAACTCATTAAAGACCCTTCAAACGTGCTTGGACTAGACCTAGGTTGAGAAGAAACTAGCCCATCCCGTAAACAATCCTTTAAAGAAGACATTGTAACTTCGTCATGTTTTTAAAGTCCTGTATCAGCTGTCCGGTGGTTATCTACAGATCCACCAGGCAAGACAATAATCAGAAATATCCACCACCGGGTAGGTCAACAGTCAGAAATACTCACAAATATCAGTAGTATAGTAATCACGGGGCGTGTCCAACGTTATATTGGATCATTTACAGTAATGTAAGTCACGGTTTTGGAATGTATGAATGAATGGCGTTTCAGTTGGTTGCTAATAGTAGTTGGTAGTTCGTCGCTACTGAAAGTCAGTATGTTTCTAACAATCACATTATCTCTTTTTCTTATTTTTGGATGTTAGTACATTCATTACAAAATTATGAATGTCGGTTTTGTCAGTAATGAGAAGTGTAAAAGTTACCATTTTTAGCTGTCAGATAGTTGTCTGTCTGTAATTCTTCAAATTTAGATGTCTGTCCGTGATGATATTACCCGATATTTAGTAGTGGAGTATCTGTTTGAGAATTGCTTTGACAGTCTTATAGATATTTGTCAACATTAGATTTGTCTCTCTGTCTGTTTGTCTGCCTGTGTTTATCTGTCCTTTCAGTATTATAAAAACAAACAAAGAACGACAGAATTATTATACATACACGTTTAAGTGAAATTGGGAATTAAGCAATGTAGGTTTTGTCAGTAATTAATGAGAAGTGTATGTAAGCTACCACTTATATCTGTCAACAAGCTGTCTGTCTGTCTGTCTGTCCGTCCATGTGTACTTATGAATTGGAACTTGTTATGATTTGTAGTAGTGATATCTGCTGGGAACTTTTTTGTAAATTACATACTGATAAAACTGATATTTTCAAATTTGACATTATTAATGTCAACTTTGAAGAATACCAGTCTTGCCATTATTATAGATATTTGTCAACATTCGTTTTGTCTGTTTGTCCGTCTGTCTATCTGTCATTTCAGTATTATAAAAACAACAAAGAACGACAGAAATAGAATTATTATACATACACGTGTGCTCATTTATCACCTGTAAGTGAAACTGACATGTAGCCTTCTTGTAGTAGACTAACAACTATCACTCTCTTTTTTTTCTCCTTTTGTTTTCCTTTCTCTTTTATTTAACGTTTCCCATCGAGTAACAGTAAACGAACATACATTCTAATAACACTTCTGGCAGCAAACACATTCTTCATCTGTCCGCCAACATGTTTGTTCCACAAACAACCAACACAATAACTGCCATTTCGAAACATTTAATGATAGGTGCGAAAAACAAGTTTGTCGTTGAAACGAAAACAAAACGAGAACTCTCGTTCTGTATTGTTTACTATTGCTCGTTGCACTGTTAGGATTGTTCGCTCAGATATGCCTCAGTGCACATCAACAAAAGACTTGAACATTAAAAACTATACGAGTTTACTGTTTAAAGCGTTCCTACACAGAAAGAGCTTTTTTTCTATGCCGTTGAAAATATTTTTTTCTCTAAAGATTTTTGAAATGATGTGTGATGTTTTTTTATTTTTTTTCGAAATTGAAATGTTTTCGAATGAATAATTTTAGTGCTGTAGTGTAAAAATGTTCGCTCTTTTTTGGGGGCAAGGGCACCTTTTTTAGAACACCGAACAACGTTAGTTTATATTTCTTTGTTATTTTTTTTAGTCATCACGTGACCAATAAGAATGGCGCGATCAACTATAACTGAAAGCTTATGTTTTCTTTTGTGCGAATGTGTGTTATGTTAGCTCACATTGAGGATGCGTCTTATAACGCATTTAACTCTCTTTTCATTGTTTTGATGTTTTTAAATAAAAAAAAAAGAAGAAGAAATTTTTAAATTTTTTTAAAGAAAGAGTGTTTTGAATGAATAATAAAACGAAGAATATTTAAATTAAATTTTTTGATTCAGAAATCTGAAGGGGTCAGTGTTTCTTTTTAAATTTGATTTGGTTATGTTGCTCATAAGGTTGTTGAAGCCCTGATTTCTTTCAGTTTTATTTATATCGGTCTATTATCATTTTATTTTTATTTTCATCATTTTGTCGCTGCTGGAATTATAGGTTATGTTACATGATCTTTTTTTATAAAAATAGTGTTATTTTTGGGTTCAAGATTAATATTCCTATCTTTTTGGCCAATCCATCCTGATTTATTCTCAGCTAATTCTTATTCATGTAAACGAAGAAGGTAATTAAACATTATGCCCTAGATTTTTGATTTTATTTCAATTTTTAGTCTTTTCGCAAAATCCCTTCGTTATAAATCAAACTCAGATTTTTGATTGAGTCAAAAACAAACATAAGCGAACTTTTTTAGCATATTCTTAATTTTCTGTCAAATTTCATCTTGGATATTCTTGTAAAGTATAATCTTATAAATAAAAAGCGTGTATACGACAAACATTAACCCTTACCCTAAATCTTAAACTCTAAAACCCTAAAACCTTAAACTTTTCTTTCATGTTTGTTACCAAAGTCAGATCCGAATAAAATGATGCCACCGGCATCCGGCATACTGATGCAGAACGTTTTGGTCTTACATTCTGCGACTGGGAATTAATTTTTTGTTGCTATTTTTGCCTCTGCCTACAAAATTGAAAAATGGCTTTGTCCCTGATCAAGAAACCCGGGAGAGGTACTAAAATTAAATGATATACGGATATGATCGCCGCTTCTTGGAAGGTTTTCTGAACTCAGAAAACCCTTTGCATTGGCCCAAACAGAGGTACTTTGAAATTCGAATCTTGGGAATGTGTGACAGTCCCTCCCAGCAAGGTCATTCTGGAATTTCCATCTTTTGGAGTGGTTGATTTCTCATATTTTGTGGCGATCATTCCTATCTATTGTCGAGAGAAAGACTCTCTGCTTCTCTATTGAAAAATATTATCTGTCATCTATATTATTTCAAAAGAAAATTCCTACACAATACACAAAACAGGAGCGTCATCAATACAACATAACTTTGAAGTAATTGCCCTACCTTAATGCTAAGGGTCAATTTCTGGCCAAAATTCAAAAAGCCACTTTAGTTGGTAACCAATCAAATAATTGAAAAAATAGTCTGTTTTACAGGCTCAGATCCCATTTACCGACGCTTAAAATGGCTGAAATG